>OX941096.1:2960000-3182500 GCA_954870635.1 Arctium minus | reverse complement strand
TAATACTAATGAAACATACTTTTAATATATTTTAGTTGATCTACAATTATGTATTTTTAATATGCTAGGTGAAAAAAAATAAAACGTATGAATAGAAAACAAACTAATTCACAGATATTTATAGTTTTTAATAGTACGGTTAAATTAAAAAATATTCAATATTGGGCTCGTTTTAAAGGTATTGACGAGACGATTATAATGGTATAATTTGTAAAAAAAGAAACGTATTTTTTCATTACATTTTTTCCATATACGATTATTTGTGTTAACATGATAAGGGTGTAAAATAAAATATGAAAAAACAAGGGATATAAAGTAAATTAAATAATTAATTATAAGGGTGGTAAATGTAACATTTAATTTTAATGGATTTCCAATTCCTTCTCATAATCACATCTTATTTTATTTTTAATTCATAGTTACAGTTTTTGTCCCTGAACTTTTTTGATAGATTTACTTTATACCTTTTAGTTTTACATTTAAAATTTTACATTTTCATTATATTAACACATATAAGCATATATTAACTAAAATACGTTAAAAAAATAATTTTTAATTTTAACAAGTTACACCATTATAATCGTCTCGTCGATACCTTCGAAATGAGCCCAATATTGAATATTTTTTGATTTAATTATATTATTATATGTCATATATTATACCTTGGTTAATCGATTTTTTTTAAAGAGAAAATGCATTACATCGAACGTAAGTTTGAATGATGCAGGAATTATGCACCATAACCTCTTTGACTTGGCACAAGGGGGCGTGTGAAAGGATTATGTGCCTTCATTAAAGATGAAGTGATTGAAAGAGTAGTTTCCAAGTATCAGGATTTACCATAATAAATGTTTCATTTTCATTTAAAACTCATCTCTATTTAAAGGATTTATTATTAATGAGAATTTACAGTTTTTCCTTCTCTCTACTTTCGTTATTATTTAACAAATTTCAATTTTAGTGTAATTTGTTGAATCCAATAGTTCATTATTGTGATGACCTTCACTTCAGTATAACACACCACAATTAACTTTAGTAAATTTTAAACAATATTGTATGTTTAACGATCCATGCAAGAAACATCTTAACGTATGACAATTTGTTTTGACTTCATTATACTGACTTATTCTTTTGAAGTCTTCAATTTTTTCTTCAAAGTGATATTTTCCATATTACTTAGGGGTCGTTTACCAAACGCTTACTGGAAAGCTCTTACCAAGTCACTTATCTGACCCGATGAACATTACAAGTACCGAGAATCTTACCCGGTAAGAGCGATGGCAAGGGCCGAAAGTCTTACTCTGTAAGTGAGGGCTACAATTCTTACCAGGTAAACACTTATCAGGTAAATTGTTGTATACGATGCCGATTAAATGAACTAGAATCTTATGCGAGAAGTTTAGTGAAAGTGTTAACTTTTACCGGTAAGCACTTACCGAGTAAGCATTTGGGTAAACGGCCCCTTAGAATTTTTATTCACTTCCAAGTGTCGTTTAGTCTGTGTTGCTCTATACAATTCATTAAAAAGCTTTTGATCAATCCACTAAACTAGTTACAAATGGCGGACTTAAGTATATTTTTGACATTGACTCCACCACAAAAGACAAAATACCATATAGTTTTGACATCTGGTCTAGATTTCCGATTCTCTTGGGTCTGGTTCGATCAGCTAAAAAATCCGGTATAGTCCTTAAAGTGATAACTAGGTCAAAAACGTAGAATGATCTAGGACCAACGTTTCAAACCTTATCGGGTCCATACAAGACCTGATTTTGTTTGTTCTTTTCCTAAAAATGCGAACTATTGATTTCATGGAAGTAAGTCTTGATGTCTGGATCTTCAAAACTCGATATTTGATCAAGCCAATTCAGTCATTATCTAGACATCCGATATTTTACTGTTTATTTGCAATTGATCAATGTGGGCCCAAATCATAGTTTTGGTCCTTATCTAGTCCCATTCGTCCTAGTCCGTGATCTAAATTTTATACTTGATTTTTCCGTGCATCTTGAACTAATATAAGCAAATATTGGATGTTGAAATGTTAATAATGTTGTAATATAAAATATATTACATATGCTACACAACATCTGCTGCACTTAGGAAAAATGGAGTCCACCCCTTAGTATTTGCTAAAGACGAGTTAGACCAAAACATGTCTGGACTTAAGGCTAAATAAATGGAAGCATGGGCATTTATTAGTTTGCAGATGGCTATGGGAGAAAATGTTATATCTGAGATTGTGTCTGAAAAGACAGCTGCAGATATTTGGAGCAAGCTTGAGAATTTATATCTCACGAAAACTTTGACCAACAGATTGTTACTGATGCGGTCGTGTCTCTTCTTCAAAATGAAGGAAGGCACAACCATTAAAGCTCACATGATCAAATTTGAAGATATTATTATGAATTTGAAGGCAACAAATGCGTTTCTTGTTAAAGATGAAGAAGCACTTGCTATGATCCTGTTTTATTCACTTCTCGAGAAATATTCCAAATTCACTAACAGTTTTATTTATGGAAGATAAACTCTTTCTTTGTCTGATGTAAAAACATGAATGATTTCTAAAGATCAAAGAATTCAAATGAGGATCGGTAACAATCCTAGGGAGAACAATTGCAGTCAAGGCCTATTTGCTGACAGAGGCCGAGACGATCAGCAGTCTTCAAGAGGAAGAAATCGTGGGCGCTCTCAGTCCTGCCGGCCTGGTTCTCGTGGGAAATCAAAGACACGTGGCAACTGTAACTATTGCCACAAGCCAGGTCATTGGGTGAAAGATTGTTCGAGTCTAAAAAACAAAGACAAGGACAACGCCGAATCATCAGTTGTTGCAACCGAAGAGGAGCAAGGTGGATTCTCTGCCACAGTTACACCACCGCAAGGTGACAGGCGATGGGTGTTAGATACTGGTGCATCTTGCCATATGATACCATTTCGGGACTGTTTCTCTACCTTCGAAAAAGTTGAAGGTAACAGTATTTATATGGAAAACAGTACTTTGTCTGTTACTAAGGGTATCAGTACTGTACAGATCAAGATATTCGATAGGTGTATTCGGACATTGAATAATGTCAAGTTTGTTCCATCCATGACTCGTTCCTTGATCTCTGTTGGACAACTGTCCAAATTGGGTTGCAAGATTCGGATTGAAGACGGGAGTTTGCGCATCTCCCGAGGGTGTATTATTGTAATGAAAGGCGAACGGGCGGAAAATAATATTTTCTACTTGATTGGCGAAACTATTTCTTCTGAATCGTGTGTGGCCGAAAGCTCAAAGAATCTCGATGTTCCTCATTTATGGCATCTTCGTTTGGGCCACACATCTGTGAAGAACTTGGAGATTTTGCGCAAGCAAAAACTCATTAAAGTTGTCGTACCTGCTAGCCTGGAGTTTTGTTCTGGATGTGTAAAGGGAAAGCAGACGTGTGTTTCTTTTGGTGTTGGAAAATACAACACTAAAGGAATCCTCGATTATGTTTATACAGACGTCTAGGGACCATTCAGTACTCCATCCCTCATTGGAGGTAAATACTTCATTTCGTTTATTGATGATTTCTCACATAAGCTTTGGGTGTATGTGTTGAAGTTAAAATCAGATGCCTTCGATACATTCAAGACTTAGTTGGCACGAGTAGAGATCGAGACTGACAAGAAGTTGAAAGTGCTGAGATCTGACAACGGTGGAGAATTTACTAGTGGTAAATTCAAAGACTTTTGTTCACGTAAAGGTATCCACCGTCACTACACCACACCTAGCGACCCTAAATCTAATGCGGTTGTCGAGCAAATGAATAGGACTATGCTTGAAAAGGTCCGATGTATGTTGTCAACATCGGGAATCCCCAAATCTTTCTAGGCCGAAGCACTTCATACCGCGATGCACATCATTAACAGGTTACCTTGTTCGGCCATCGGGGGAAAGGTTCCGGAAGAGGTTTGGAGAGGTAAAAGAAACATCTGTCTGAAATACATACGTGTATTTGGTTGTCCTGTTTATTTTCATGTTATAGGTCAGGACAAGCTGAATCCTAAAGCCACCAAAGGATTCTTGCTCGGCTATACAGATGGTATCAAGGGTTACCGAATCTGGAACCCCTTGACTTGTAAAGTGATTCATTCTCGACATGTCACATTTGATGAATCAGTCCTGTTGAATTCACAGGATCCTCAGTCCTCTCAAGATTCGGAAGTCGTTACTACTGTTGCTCTTACTGCTGATAATATGGAGACAGTAGACAATCCTTATATTCCCAGTTCACCCACTCCTGATATTAGCTCATAATCACCCATTAATGTTGAAGAAGTCATTCCGCTAGAGACTTTTACTAGTGATTCTGAAGAAGAGATTCTGAATGATGGTAGAGACGATGGCGATACAATCCCAACTATTGCACTTACTAGGCATAGTCAAAGAACTATTTGTCCGCCTAACAGGTATGGAGATTGGGATTTTGCTAACATGAGTTTTACAGATCAATTGGAGTTAGTTTTGCATGTAGGGCAAGATGAGCCGCTTGATATAAAGGAGGCGTTGGCCTCGACCCACAGTTCTAAATGGTTTGGAGCCATGCAAGAAGAGATGGAAGCTCTCTCGAAGAACAACACTTGGGACTTATGTCCATTGTCGAATGGCAGTTACAAGTGGGTTTTCAAAGTCAAAGATGACAATCGGTACAAGCCTCGTCTCGTTGCTAAAGGATTTGTACAACGGAAAGGTATTGAGTATGACGATATTTTTGCTCTCGTTGTACGTCATACACATATTCGTGTTCTTTTAGCGATCGTGGCTATTCACGATTTGGAGCTAGAATAGTTAGATGTGAAGACCGTCTTCCTACACGAAGACTTAGAGGAAACTATCTATATGAAGCAACCTGATGGTTTCGTTTCCGAAAGCAAGCCAAAATATGTATGTGAACTCAAGAAGTCCCTTTATGGACTTAAACAATCGCCTCATCAGTGGTATAAGAAGTTTGACTTGTTTATGCTCAATCTGGGATTTGAGCGAAGTGAAAAGGACGCTTGTGTCTATCATAGACAAAGCGGTGACGTTTTCACTTATTTACTTTTTTATGTAGATGACATACTTATAGCCTGTAGGGACAGAAAGATCTTGAAATGAAAGATCTTGGCACGACGCAAAAGATTTTGGGCATGGAAATCGTACGGGACAGAAAGTCCCGAACACTTAGATTGACACAACGGGCGTATATCCAAAAGATACTGAAGCGGTTCAATCTTGATGGTGCCAAGACGTCTAGCCCTCCGCTACCGAAGCACATCAAGATTACAACTGAAGATTGTCCGAAGGATGACAAGGGAAAAGCCGAAATGTCAAAAGTTCCATATGCTAGTGTGGTCGGGAGTCTCATGTACGCCATGGTGTGTACTCTTCCCGATCTTACACATTGTGTCGGAGTGGTGAGTCAGTTTCTCGCGAATCTGGGGCGATCACATTGGGTAGCCGTTAAAACGACATTCCGACATTTGAAGGGAACCGAGACACATGGTCTTATATTTGGTTTGCACAATGACTGTGAAATTGTTGGATTTTGTGATTCTGACTATGCAGGTGATCAAGTTGGTTGGAGATCCACATCTGGTTATGTATTTACCTTGGGTGGAACAACCGTCAGTTGAAGATCATGTTTACAGTCCATTGTTGCATTGTCAACCACAGAAGCCGAACTTGTCGCAGCGGTTGAGTCTGCAAAGGAAGCGGTCCATTTAAAAGAATTAGTGAATGTTTTAGGCTTCGAGCAACCTTCCGTGCGCATTTTCTGTGATAATCAGAGTGTCATTTATTTGGCAACTAATTTGGCTTTCAGCCCCCGGACAAAGCACATAAATGTGCGTGATGTATATCTTGTGAGATTACATGAAACGAAGATTGTCTATTTTAAGAAAGTCCTGACAGATGACAATGTCGCTAATATGTTCACTAAGTCTCTACCTCCAGCTAAGTTTGAGCATTGCTCAAACTTGATCCAGCTCCGATTGTGTTAGTGTCGTTGGGCACTTTGCTAGAGAGAGAGAGAAAAAAAATATTACCACAGGTGACAAAATGACATCTTTGAAGGAATTACATTGTTAAGTGCTTAGAGCTTTGCTTATGCTCTACCTTGTTTAGTAGATTATGCATTTGAGTTTATTTGTTTGCTTGTAACTTTGACGGGTGATGGCCATGCCAAAGCTCGTCATGGTTGGGATGCAATTTTGCTACCTCGTGCCAATTTACTTTGTTATCTACTTGTGATGATCAATCGTTGGGAAAACTCGCGTTCGTTGGATTGGGATTCGTTTCGCTATCGAGGATCTTGTGCATCATGGTGGAGTGTTGTAATATAAAATATATTACATATGCTACACAAGATTTAAAAAAAAAAGACAAAGACTTGGCCCTTAAGTTTTGCTTACTTAACCTCCATCTTCTCATCTCCAAGACTTAGTCACTAAGTTATATAACTTAGTCCCTACTTTTCCCATTAGTATAAATAGGAGCCATCCTCTTCATTATTCATCATCCCTTTCTTAAGCTTCTCTAGCTAAACACCAAACACTCTCCCTAGTATATTCTTTCAATATACTTAGTTTATATGAGGTCGAGAGTGTTCTTGATATTTGGTGGTGTTCGTGAAGTTTTAGTTAGGCGATCGTGGATCTCAAGATCCTTGTACAAGCACTTTGTAATCTTCTTTGTTTAGTAATAATATTCTTACTCTATCTCTTTGGTGGATGTACACTATCACACCGATAGTGGAACCACGTTAAATCCCGATGTTATTTGTTTTGAACTTGCTATAATTATAGATAATAATGTTTTTGTTACTATCTATATTTTTGTGGGTTTATTATTTTACGTTAGAGAATTATTGTGTAACATCTAGATTATTGTTATCCACATTCGTTGTTGGGTTAATTGTGCACTTGAATTTCTACCCGTTTGGAACCTTAGAAATTATTCGCTAACATTTGCATTTATTTGTCCTACACGATAACAAAGATGTACAAAAGTCTAAGATCCTATACAAAAATAATAGAGATGATAGCATTTAGACTTGATTATGATTGGTTGACAAGACCCTTAAGGCCATTTTTATTACAATATACTTTTAATTTATTTTAATTATCAATAAACACTACAATAAATTTGGTTTATAAAAGTTCAATTCAAGTGTTTCAATAGACTGTTTTATAGTACTTAAGTTTGTGAACCAAACAATAAAGTGTCATATTTAAAAGTGTTGCAATAAGTTTATAGGACGTTTTTTGGTGTATTAACAGATTTTTCGAACATTTTTAAAATAAAACTTCGTATTACTATTTTACATGACACTATTTGAAAACATGTCTTATAAAAACAAGTTTTTGATAAAAAGTTGTGTTTATATAACACTTCTCAAAATTGTTCTATAAAGTAGCTAATACTACACTTTATTACACTTGTTAAGACACCCAAAAACATCCCATAAACCTATTACAATATTTTTAGATATGACGCTTTATTATTTAATCGGTCTATAAAACATTCTATTATGACACTTATATATTATCGCGTCTTATAAATCCAATTTTATTGTAATGAAAATATAAGTGTTGTTAAATTAACGTTTTTTAAGATTAATTCATACTCAAATCATGTATTAAAATTTTAACTTTTTTTTATATGTACCATTATAAAATTAATAGAAAACGTTTATTTAGCAATAGAAGGTTCATTAAGGGGCTGTTTGTTTACCTCTTAATAGTTCCATTAAGAGGTAACCTCTGAATCGTTAAGAGGTAATTCTTGTTTGGCAAAAACAGTATCTGCCTCTTAATGGTTCAAAAACCCTCTGAATGATTTTGTATCATAACCCTCCCTTAACCATTAAAAGTCCTGATTTCATTTTGAACAATTAAAAAACAATCTTATTTCATTTTGCGCTATATCATAAAAGCCTCTTGATCACTTAATCATTCTGCACCAAACCATTCAGCAACTCTCAAACAACCTCTTAGAATAACTCATAAATAAATTATAAAAACAGTCGAAAATGCTCTATTATATTGCTTTCTAATCCTTGTTTCTCGAATGGCCTTACAAATTATTGATATGACTTAAATAATGCATTAGCTAGTATTTTAAATATAAATGTTATTAATCAAATATATAATACTTTTCGTTGAAGAAACAAATATATAATACTTAAAAAGCAATATCATGTTTTTAATCAAATATAAAATTGAAAAAAGAACAATATCAAGTTTTTTGGTTGGATAAATGGCCAAAATATATTAAAAAAACGTACACTCAACCGCTCCATATTATTGTTTGGGAAATGGACAAATTATCACAAAAAGGGTAAAACAAATAAATAGAAATCAATATTTCATGCTAACTAATACTAATATAGAGGAAAGTTCAAATGAAAACTCATTTTTCATTGTGTACGTGAGGATAAATCTCAGACACTCGATCTCTTTTGATCCAACAACTCATATTAGATAAAGTTTTTAATTTTAAAATACTTAGGGGTAAAATTGAAAGAACATTTAAACACACGCCTACCATATTTGACTTTTTATTTTATTTTTTAATTAAATTTTTTTTGCCCAATTAAAGTTTAAAATAAATTATCTTAAAAATTGCTAATATTTTAATCAAACAAATTACATCAAAAAAACGAGAATTTCGTGCTCTTCGATATGACATCCATCTTGATATAGCTTTTTTGTCGTTTTAATCGTTTTTTACGTGAAATGTTATATATATGTTATATTCATTATGAATATTTATGTAGGTTCAAGTTTGTACAACATCTCGACACCGTGAGTATGTAACTCGACATCACCTTCTTCAACACTTTCTTCAACGTCGTAAGACATCACGTTTCTTCAGCACCGTAACCCAACACCGATCAAGACGAATCGAGAACCTATCGAGTAATTCTATTGTGAATCGGGGAACAAAAGATAGTGCATCACGTCTCCACATCTTCACAGGTTATTCATGTGTTATTCATCATGAATAATGTATCATTCAGGACGAATAATACAACATTCAGGGTGAATAATTCACGATTCATTAATTCGTATATTATTCGTCATGAATGTTGTGTAATTTATCCTGAATACTATATTATTAATCATGAATAATGAATGAACGTTCACATTTGTTATTCATACTGAATGTGGGACATCCGGGGATGCGCATACATATTCTTAATGAATTAAACCAAAATTCGGTTGTGAATTGGGAAACAAAAGAGAGTGCGCCATATGTCTACACCTTCACGGGTCATTCATATATTATTCATCATGAATAATAGAACATTCAGGGTGAATAATACACGATTCATGATAAAATAATACATGAATCATGGATTCGTGTATTATTCATCCTGAATATTGTATTATTCATCCAGAATACTGTATTATTCATCATGAATAGTGAATGAACGTCCACCTTTGTTATTCATACTAAATGTGGACACCCGAGGACGTGCATGCATATTCATAATGAATATAACACATATATAGAATTTCATGTAAAAAACGGTTAAAACGAAAAAATCCTGAATATTGTATTATTCATCCTGCATACGGTATTATTCATCATGAATAGTGAATGAACGTTCACATTTGTTATTCATACTAAATGTGGACACCCGAAGACGTGCATGCATATTCATAATGAATATAACACGTATATAGAATTTCACGTAAAAAACGGTTAAAACGAAAAAAAAACTATATCGAGATAGATGTCATATCGAAGAGCACGAAATTCTTGTTTTTTTGATGTAATTTGTTTGATTAAAATATTAGTAATTTTTAAGATAAATTATTTTAAATGACAAAACCGACTTATTCGTGCAGACGTTTGGAGTGTTTACTTGGGGCTTAATGACAAAACCGGCTTATTCGCGCAGACATTTCTGGCTTATTCACTAAGTAGGGGAAAGATCTGTTGTCCCCATTAAGACACATCTTTGACATTTCTACCATTTAAAAATAAAGACATGCCTACCCTCCTACTCCATAATCACGCAATAAAAACCTAGCTGTTCAATTTCGCCTTCACTGCTTGTTCGATTTCGATTTCACGTTCACCGCTCGTTTGATTTTACTGCTTTGAGTTCATTGTTGGTTCAATTACACTATTTCAATTCACTTTTGGTTCGATTTCAACCCTAGACAATAATTTCCTTTGGTCGATTTCTCCAAAGGTAATGATTTTACTGATTGTTCGATACTTGTTTCTTCTCCATACTCGATTGTTGTTCCATACTTGTTTCTTCAGTCGATTGTTATTCCATACTTGTTTCTTCAGTCGATTGTTGTTCCATACTTGTTTCTTCAGTCGATTGTTGTTCCATACTTATTTCTTAAGTCGATTGTTGTTCCATACTTGTTTTCTTCAGTCGATTGTTGTTCCTTACTTGTTTTTTCAGTCGATTTTTGTTCCATACTTGTTTCTTCTCCATAGTTGCTCGACATTTCTGCAATGTAGATTTTTGTAACCATGATTTCTACAATGTCGATTTCATACTTGTTTCATACTTGCTACTTTTTGTTTGAACTTGGCTACATTGTGTTTGAACTTGGAAGTTTAAGTACTTAATGAATTTTTGTTTGATTTTTGGATTATATCAACGAATTTATGAATATATGGCTTAAAAAATAAACAACAATTTATAAAATAGCTTAAAATTCATATTCAAGGGTAAATTGGTCATTTCTGTTATTCAGACTGTTAATTCAGATAAAAAAGTAAACAACAACATCAATTTATCCAGACAGACAAATTTATCCAAACAGACACCTTTATCCATACAGGACTTAATGGAAAATTTGGTAAACAACCACTAAGTGCATGTCTATATATTGTCAACATAACGTGTACTTAATCATATATGATTAAGCTTGTTTATCATATATGATATCACACTTCTCGCTTTCTCGTAAAATGTTTAGCTTCTCGTTTGAACCTGCTCATATATATATATATATATATATATATATATATATATATATATATATAGCCTTAGGTTCATTTGAGAAATGGTAAATATATGAGAAATAGAGAAGTAATCCTAGCCATTCATACAGTCAAGATCGGATTTGACTGGTTAAAAGTTGCGGCTATTCCAAAAATAGGACACTTTCATAATTTTTACAAAATACACGGGTTGTGTTCATATATGAACATGTATAATTAACATATGAACTATATGTTCATATGTGAATCAGTGTAATTCACATCTAAACTCTTTTAACTGATTTATATATGAACCTTTGTGATTCATGTATGAACTAATTAACTGATTCACATATGAACTAATTAACTGTAAGTTCATATATGAATCAGTTGAACTAATTAACAGAATCATATATGAACTTTTGTGATTCATATATGAACTAATTAACTGATTCTCATATGAACTAATTAAATAATTCACATATGAACATATAGTTCATATAGTTCATATGTGAATCATATAGGTTCATATATGAACTCATCCCGCATATTTTACGAAACTACTCCTTTACCTTCTATAAACCATGCAAGGAATTATCCGGTGCTTGGCGGTCAAAGCCGTAAATGTTGACCAGATGAATGGCTAAGATTACTTTTTTATTTCTCATACATTTACCGTTTCTCAAATGAACCTCTCCCTGTATATATATATATATATATATATATATATTGCATGAAACTCATGGTTGTAAATGGCATGAGGCATGACAGGAAACCGACCACTAGTTACAAAACTCCAATAAGGTATCGAGAGGGCTATCCCAGTCAGGTGCGAAATAATTAGCCCTATTTGTAGCGTAGCTCTATTAATTCCTATTTAGGCAGTGCGTTGCAGGGCCTCTAAGATTATGAATAAGCTATTCATTTTCCGTCTTATTGAAGAAATTTGGCATGACGGTAATAGAGTAGCCGATTTGATCTTGCCCACAGGAGGATAGAAATGCCTGTAGATGCGAGGAAGGCTCTCTCAAACGGATGAGTAGGCAATCTCGACACTAATGTCTCATTGCAGAAAAGAGACATGCAATACGACGGGTTTTACTTGTTTATGATTGAATCTCAGAGGTACTCATATCATTTGGTAGACCCAAGTTCTCGAAGTTGGCATCCACATTTCCATTTGTTTACAAGAAGGGTCAGCATACTTTGACTCAAACCATTCACGATTGACCATGTTTTTTGCTTGTCTCTTTATTGGTCATCAGAAGAAGAATTAGGCCAAAAATAAAGTCAAGCCTTACGCTTTACGAGTCATGACGCCTCTTAATGTTTGATGTATGACGACAAATATGTATATCATATATACAATTATATATACATATACATATATTGGGGCAGGTTCAAACGAGAAGCTAAACATTTTGCGAGAAGGCGAGAAGTGTTTAATCATATATGATACACAAGCTTAATCATATATGATTAAACACATGTTATATTGGCAATACATAGACGTTTAATCATATATAATTAAACACACCTACAGACCATGTAATCATATATGATATCACACTTTTCGCCTTCTCGTAAAATGATCCTTCCTCTACATATATTATCTACAAATATTCAATGAATCAATTGTATTGAACAATTTAAATTAGGTTATATACTATAAACTAATAATTAAGATACTAAAAGGATAAAAAGAAAATCAAACAATGTCTTATAGAAATCATGCATCGAGGTCATTGTGTGTCATGGACTTAAGGTTATATTGGAGACAAGTCTTGAGTCACGACAGACCATGGTGGCTGTCATGACGAGCCTTTTAGAACACTACAAAACCCATTGATGTTTTCATTGTTTAAAGTAAATATAAACACTACAATAAAATTGAGTTTATTGGACGCCTAAAATGTATAAGCATGCTAATAGAATACTTTAAAGGACTTAGGTTTATACAATCAAACTATAAAGTGTCATATCTAAAAGTGTATCAATACGTTTATAGGATGCTTTTGGAGGTTTTAACAAGTTTTTTTTATGATATTTTTAAAATAAAGTGTCGTGTAAGCTTATTTTATAGGACAATTTTGAGTATTGTCCTATAAACACATATTTTTATAGGACATTTGTGTTTATAGGACATAAAATAATTAATACAACACTTTATTTTATAGGTGTCCTAAAAACTTGTTAAAACGTCCAAAAACGTCTTATAAACCTAATGTAACACTTTTTGATAGGACATTTTATGTTTGGTCATATAAACTTATGTCATTTAAAACACTTTATTAGGACACTTAGGCATTTTAGGCGTCCTATAAACGTAATATTATTGTTGTGAAATAACATTTGTGGTTTAGACAAAATAACACCATAGGTGCCTAAAACTAAATAATTATGAGTTTGATTCCTACGTTGTGCATTTTATAATGTCTTTTGTCCCTTGCCCCAACTCCATTAAAAAAATTCAATCAAGTAAGTTAAATCAAGGGGCATTTTAGTCCTTTTCCCCTATTTTCTTATTTTATATTAAAAAATAAAAGAAAAACAAACATCAATTACTTGTTGCCATGTAGCCTTATCGTCTCTTCTCCTCTCCCCTCCCTTTTTCTTCTCCGCTTTTGGTTTTAAGAGAATCAATTATAGTAGCATCTCCGACAAGGACTCCCCCGTTCAAAGCCCACAGGCAATCCTTATTTTTACCCCCAAAATCAAAACATAATTCATTCCAAAAGTTTAACCAAATAAATTCAATCCATTAGAATGGAACAATAAATCTAGAAGAAGAAGAACAATTGCTTCTAAAACAAAACAAAACATAACAATAAATTCAATCCATTCAAGGAGAAGAATAACAAAATAATAAATTCAATGCATTCAACAACAAAACAATCAAATTGCTAAATTTAATGCCCTAAATCAATAATGGCTTAACCAAAATCAAAACCCTAAAATCAAGAAGAGGTTGAACAGATCAGTCGAGTTCTTCTCAAATTCTTCTTGTTGATTGGTGGCCACCCATAGAAAATAAAATGAGTTCTATTTGTTGTTAGAAGTCGGGTAAAAATGAGGGAGGAGAGATCTAGGTTGAGTTCTTTTCGTTGTCACCAACGGAGTGAGGAACGAATCGATCTAATTTTTGTTTAAATCAAGAATGAAGAAATGAGGGGTTGTAAATTGGGAGGAGGAAAGATTGAAACTCCAAATCATCATTTTCTAAAACCCAAATCACTATGGGGGAAGGAGGAGGCGGAGGAAGATAGGATTGTGGTGTAAAAGGTAGGAGAGGAAAAGGATGGGATATGGTGTAGCCGGTAGTGCGAGGAAGAAGAAGGACGATAGGGGAGGTGGTGCTCTCCTAGGTGTGTGGTCACCAGAGTTGGGAGGATGCAGTGGTCCGAGTAAGGAGACAATGTGAGTGAATATATAATACGATGGGTTGTTGCTTCAGAGATGTAGAAAAGGATGATTGGAGATGACAAGGATGTTTTTAATGTTTCAGTATTAGCGATCAATACTGAATCTGTTTTATAATCGCTACACATGTATTGTAATAGAATAACTTAAGTAAACCTCAAGACAAAACTCACATCAAAGAAACCTTCAGCGATGTCGAAGAAGTAGCTAAAGATAGAAACTAGTCTATTCGTGATCTGAAGCGACATTCAGTTATAGCAAGACTGTCTTACATCAAATGTGAAGGGACGATCCTATGGTTTTGGATTCCCTGGGCAGAGAGTAACAAATATTCCCCTAATCCAAGAAACAAAAAACACAAACTTTTAAGGGCTTGGAACCTAGTCAAGATACGTGGTTCATCCCCACGCCGATTTTTATTGTAAAAAGGAATGCTAGGCGGCTCATCCCGAGAATTCTCTGGCTCTTGTGGATACATATGTTTTGCCTCTCTACTTGAGCATGCTCCTTTTAACGAGCCTAAAGTTACACGTCTTCATATGACTACCGACTGTACTAAATAATTGATTATGCGTTTCCTTTCTCCCCATGTTCCTTATAAGGAGTAAGCAAAAGTTCAAGGAATAACTCATATTGATAGAATGATGATGAAGAGATTAAGAATGAATTCTGACATTTAAATTAAGTTCTATTTATAGTTTAATTTATGTTGTAACACCCTCAATTCTGGAAATAGCTACTAATTTAAAATTTTCTAAATACATCGATAATTGATTCATCTACAATCACAATTTAAGATTTAACCTCAATACACACATTTCATTCCATACATACAGTCTATAATAAGGACGAGTGCTACTAAAACCCAATAACGGTCACTATCTCCAGACTGCGGAAGAATTCACCAACTACTTACACTTGTGTAAAGCTAAGGCTCAACTCTTCATAGTATTGCTAGAACCAAACCCCCAACTGGAACCTGATGCACATGCTGACAAATAAAAAGGTTAGGCTTAACGCCTAGTGAGCTCAAGAGTTTTCAACATTTATAAATGAATCGATAAAAAGGAAGAATGCAAATAAAATCATAATCTTTCAAAATGATATGATTCAATCATGAAAACGACTCATTTACCAATAATTATGCATTTTAAACGAAAGAGGCACCAATATAATCGTTCACCAAACCAAACTGTTTTAAGGGCTAAGATCCTAATATAAAACGTTCTTTCGTAAATTTAGATTTAACCCAAGACTTGCTCAAAATGAGAATAGGGAGAGGACTCCCAATTTTATAAAACACGGGTAAAATGTTATATCTCGAAATACCCAAAACACGGGTGGAACAAGACACACAACTCATAAACCATAGATGAAAACCCATATAAATAAATATCGCCGTAAACACGGACATTAGACCCAATACTCACACAACCATAAAATGGAAAGAAAACCAAATACCGAAACGTGGAAATGACGTATTTCATTCAAACCTTAATATACACGGGGGAAACCCAATATTAAGGCCATCATTTACCGTCGACCACACAAACCAACGATAATAAAATATGACAATTAACATTTAAAATGCTAATGGTCGACGACGGGGGAGACCCGTTTCCATCTTGGGTGACGAGAACACGTGAATGGGGTCACCCGTGATGTTACTGGATTTCACCACATATCCCGAACCTAGTTCCCATGCCATACCAGACATCACAATCCTCGGACCGTTTATGCCTCTAGTCATACTCCGTCGAGTTCCACCCCAAGGACTTACAGACATGGGTGCCTATCCAGTCTGGACGAGTTACAACTAGGAGACTCGTGTCACCTATTGCCTACTCGCTAGCGGTCCAAACGATCAACAGTTGTAACCAAATATCTCATGCCTTCCAAAACAGACAGATTTACGTGCCTATGGATCCAATACAACACTGTCTAACATTACATGACTCCAATTGAATGACCAAAGCACCCAAAACATGTAACTTTCAAATGACACGAAATATACGCCATCATACTCAAAACCCCACAACGCTTATTAATCCGGACAAATGTCCTCAAGACTCAATTTAGTCAAAAATCGAGCCAAAGGCCCAACAATTTACGTAAACCCCCAAATGAAAGCTAGTATAAACATTGAAACACGTTTGACCAACTATTATGCAAACACAATGACCAAAGGTATGATTAACTCAAATCTCATCATTGGTTGAGGCAAACCATTTTCCAAATGAACTCATACCCTTATATTTCCAAAATGCCTCATAACACAATAATATGCATTTTCCGAAAAGGTTTATAAGATCAAATTCACAAAATGACACTTACATAAAATGAACTCCATTTATATATGTAAAATCATCAATGAAACATATCAACATGATTTATTTACCAAAATTCTCAAAAATCCCAAGATGGGTGTTTTGCCATGTTTATAAAACTAAACATTTCAATATAACCAAAACTTATCAGGTGATTGATAGACGGTTTATGAAACCCTTCAAATCTACCGCAAGTGTATGGTGTCAATCAAGTAATACGTACTAAGTACGAGTATCGATCCAAGGAACTACGAGTTTAAGTACCACAAAGGCTGTCACAACTACTAACTGAACTGCTGATAAAATTGGTTTGAGTATGATTAATTAACTACTTATCTAGAGAAAATGGAAGCAAGCATGAAAATACTATTTAAACTATATTTCAACACCACAAGAGAATACTTATATGATTAGGGAAAGGCTATGGGTCGGATTTCATTTGGATTTCACCAACAAATAAATAACATACATTCAACAAATCAATACACAAGGTTAAATTTAGCAAATCCAAAAATACTCACTACTCTCTCTCGAGCAATAGCAAGAATGTATCATGTAATGCATATTAAAATCTCTCAACCAATAAACATAAACATTCAACTCATTAAGCATAAGAATCACAACACAAAACTAGGCTTTACTTGGTATAACTCTATCCAATATCTCACCCTAGGTTTATCTAACTATTATCAAGTTATAAAACCAATTTCTCAAGAGGAAATATAACCAATAAGGTGAACAAGATGGCCAATCTCATAAACATTAAGAACAAGAAAGACAAACTTCAACCAACAAGTGTATTAACTCAATAAATGCAATAATCATATATTCAACGGTATAAAACCAAAATCCATCCTTCCCCCAACCTCAAAAGGTTTAGTTCATGTTACTAGTAGCAAATAAAACCATAGAGAAGAAGATGACAACACCCAAATACATTGTTTCTCAACAAAATACAAGTGTAATGATAGAACTCCCTCAATGATTGATACACACTACCAATTTTAAGCTCAAAATGTGTTTCCACCTTCCCAATCAATGAAAAGTCTTCTTTCAGCTCCAAAAACGGTTTAGAACAACTCTCCTAGGTCCTAGCCTCCAACAATCCCATGATAACACTAAACAATGAGTACTTGCAGCTTTTTATAGCGTCAGACCATGCCCACGATTATGACCAGCGACTATGACTATGTCATAGTCGCATGGTCAATGTAGCCTATGGTTACCAAATCAAAATTACTCTCTTGCACAAATGGACCAAGTTGGACCCATTGTAAAATGGTTACCAAATCAAAATTAATCTTCCTTATGATTGCAGGACTTAAAGGGCGTCTGCTATCTCAATAGCGGATGCTCTAGACACATGGCAGGTGTTAAGTCCAATTCAAGCCATTAACAATCAAATCTAAGCAATTCAATCACAGATTTTAGAGAGGGAGTATAGAGAGAGAACGAGTCATATGTATTGAATGAAGTCACAAGATTACACATAATACGCACAACTCTCAAGTTTTATGATTCTCTCACATGCTTAAACAATTTATACTCAGACTACTTTTCTCAAAGCACTAAACTCTCACAACATAAGTTCTCTCAAAGACTTTCACAAAGTCAAAGTTAAATACAATACAAAAGACAACACTTGATCAAAACTATACATTAACATTCTCCCCCTTTTAGATCAAGCATTAGTGATTGGAAAGCCCCAACGAGAATGACTTCCTTGTCTGATCCCGAGCAATGATTCAAAAATTCTAATACCCCTTATGAAATGCAGTTTATCATCCAAAACATCCAGTACTCGGACCAAAGCAAGTCTATCGAACTTTCCAAGGCCTTTCTCTCCTCTGTTAACTTTTTCTTTATCCTCTTTGTACATTTTGTTGAGTTGGAGTCTGACTACTTTTATTGTTCCATCAGAAAACTTTGACAATTCAGATATCCTCATGAACCTCTTCTTGTTCTCTCCATTTTTATAAACAACTCCAAGTTCTGGTTGATCAATAACTTTGAATAGATCAAGATTATCCAAGTCTTCATAATCCAGGTTAGGCTTGGTTATATTCACCTTCTTCTGATTAGTCTCCAAGCCAAGTTGAAAATCATAACAGTAAGTATAGTTGACATGCCTTCTCATGATTCTTTTAACTGCTTCTAAGGCAAAGATAATATTCTCCGGACGTACTGTCATGTTTCTGAAGAGATGATAAAGATATTCAATGTCGTCTACATTCAAGTGAGAGAAATCAGCTTCTGAGAATTCACAGTGTGTAAGATCTCTTCTTTGAACATAAAACACTGGATACCAAACTTTTCTGTGAAACTTTCTCAGCTTGACATTCTTAACTGTAACGATCCCGGATTTTTTCTTGACAAATTTCTCAGCTTTTCTCTCCCAAGTGATCATCCTTGCGTATTCTTCCTGAACATCCCATGGAAGATGAGACACACCCAAAACCTTGTGAGTATCTAATACTCTGATCCTGTGCACAAACATTTTCTTCCTATCCTCCTCCAGAAAAGGAACTCTCAAAGCATTCCCCATATGCTTGATTTCAGCATCAGTAGGAACAAGAGTTGCTTGAGGTGCTTCTGAGGGTCCTACTTGGGTTTCAAATGAATTATAAGGAAAGAAGGCATCAGGATTGGGTAAAGGATAAGTTTCAGATTGTTTTTCGGGATTAGTTTCAGGATTGGTTTCAAGGTTGATTTCAGGAATGGTTTCAAGGTTGGTTTTAGGTATTGGACTTGGGATTCTGTTTGGGCTTGGAAGATTTATAGGTCTAGGTGGGATATTTTGTCTAGGTGGGTTTTCTGGGCTAGGTGGATTTTCTGGTTGGTTGGAAGGTTCAACAAGGCTTATTTCTTTAAAGGTAGGAATTTGTGGTGGAGATCGGATGGTTTCGGGAATATCATGGTGCACAGGACTCAGCTGTAAGTCGCCTGGTATGCCCGTCAATATGTCAAGAATGTTCTAATTGCCCTCTTCATCTGAATCCATCAACCCTTGTCTCTCCTCCTCTTTCAACCTCCAGAAGTTATCATACTTTTCAAGCGTTGTATCTTCTTCATCTGATGAAAGATTGATAATGTCTATGTCAAGCATCCCAGTCAACAATAAAATTTCTTCTCTTGTAGCAACCTTAGGCTTTTGAACCCTTGGTTCTACCTCCTCATTCACATATAGCAAAATCTCATCAACTGGTTCATCATCTCTTACATCAACCATCTCAACATCATCTCCCTCTTGATTATGAACCTGAGCAGCTTCAGTTTCTATAGCAGTTCTCTGTATCTTACTTATCTCCCCTCATGATCTTGATCAGAATCACGATCATGTCTCTTGCTGATAACTGCTTGAGCTTTGCAGGATTCCTGAACTGCTCGGGTGAGATCTTGTAAATTATGTACCACTTTAGACTTGAAAGATTGGAACTCTGCAGAATTGACATAGTCTGAAGGTACTTGTTGTTGCTGAGATCTCAATAACCCAATCAAATGAGCCTCAAATTCATCAGCTGGTGCTTTCGATAACAACTTGGCATATAGTAAAGACTTAAGCTCCTCCACAGATTGATCAGTGGGCTGTACTGGTAGTGGTGGAAGTGGCTGAATAGGCATGTCAACAGTTGGACCTTTCCCTTTCAGTAAGCTTTTCACTTTCCCTAGCTCCTCCTCAAACTTGGTTGTCATGCGATCTTCAACGACCTTTAAGGCGCCATTGAGAAACTCCTTAGACATGAAGTCTGGGAAAATAACTCTGGGGTCACTTAGACTTCTCGTTTGCACAACTGTCGAAGATTCAACAGTGTGTCCTGTGTTCAAAGATGGAATGTTGGTAGCAATGACAGGACTTCCACTTGATCCTCGTAGTCCGGACTGCGAATCTACTACAAGTGTTCCGACCTGGTCACTTAGACGATCGGTGATAACAGAATGTTGGATGAGTGTCCTAGGAATAGAAGTAGATATATCAAGTGGTGCTAGACTCGATAGTGCACAGAAAGACATTAAGCTCTAGGGCAACTAAGCTCTGGTTTCAATACCCAAACTTTCCGAGTGAAATTTGGATAGAGTTTGTGCTAAAACCCCATGCAAAAACGAGACTACAGCCTGTTGAGAGGATATAGAATGGCTGGCAGAGGTGTGCAATTGCATAAGTGGGCTACTTATGTCTTGTACTTCTGAATGCAACACATGCAACGGAGTACTGGATGTGGTTACCCTTCTAGATCTGTAGGTCAGGTTACACACTCTCTCTTCATATTCTTTTTCTGCATTCTCACTAGGCCTCACATTTTCTGTATTTTCAACTTCATCTCCCTCAAGTCTCCTTATGTCTCCCAAGACATTTTGAATGTCAGTCGTAGATGTATCAATTTCCATATCATCATTATGTAATGAAACATCATCAAGAAATCCAAAACTATGTTTTCATCCTCAATATCAGCAGCATTTGCATTCTCCACCTGTTGTTCTGAAGTGGCAGATGGGATAGAATCTGAAGAAGCTTCCTGCCGATCCGACACAGTTTCAAAATTCTTACCTTCATTAGCTATCTCTACCTGAGGACTCAATTGACGAATGATAGTCCTTTCAGGTTGAGATGTGAAGACTTCTAGATGAGTGGCAGTTTGTGCCGAAGTCCCCACAGCTTCAGGTGTAGATTCCTGACACCCTCCTGTGCCCCTCTCTAAATTTTCCCTCAACGCTCCCCGTTCCAAGACTCCCGCAGTCTCAGGAACCCTCACCGACTCCTCTCTTCTAAGGTTTGAGTCTTGGGTAGGGATAACTGGTTCTGGTAATCCCATCGACTCTCTATATTCCCTAACGCACTCGAAGTTCGGATTGGCATAGGAAAGCAAAGTAGTTGGGATAGGCATGGAGTAACTGAAAGACTTCTTCTGCTTCTGAAGATATTTCATTTCATGCTCAGGAGCAAGTTCATGATGAAGCCTCTTTGGAATGTCTCTATTTGATCAGATCATACTTTGAACAATTAGTTGAAGAAACCTTTGATATGGCACATAGATTGGTTTCTTTGAAGTTCGCTTACTGATGACCTTTTCATATAGCTCCGTCCAAAATGCCACTGAATAATCAACATGCAGATCGTACACGATTGCATGAAAGAGCCGCAAAGTGTGCATATTGGTGTTGTCAAGGCCAGAATTCCTTGAGGTCAGGCAGCGATTGATGATGGAGAACATCTGATAGTAAAACGGTGGAAGAATCGTCTTTTTTAATTCGCTGATCTTTGTTAGGGAACCCACATACCCTAAGGCGCGGATGCCTTCAAAAACTGCTGAGTCAACAGGGTATGGGTCAAATGTAGTTCTGCCCTCTCTCGAGTCTTCTTCTGGTAAGTAAAGGATCCGTCTGAGTCTTTGATATGTCAGGATTGAAGTAAAGTTATCAATCCTGATTTGGAAGAATTTGATCTTGTCACTCCACACCACATATTGGATTGTTTTCCAGGCCTGTTGCAAATATAGCACTGGAATTGCTGCAGTGTTGGTCAGGGCCTTGCATATCGGATGACCCTTCAGAATCTCAATAACCAGTGGATTGACATTTAGGTTGTCAAAATCTACATGGTGATTGTTTGGATAGAACAACAAATACTCAGACGCGTGGATCAGGGCAAGATCAAGATCTTCACCGATAGCTGACTGAATATGAGATCGGGAAGATGGCATAGGAGTCTCTTTCGACACATTTGGATCATTTTCATGCATCTGAACAATTGGATCATGAGATTGTTCTTCTGCCATTGAGTATCTGAAAAAGTAGAAAGTATTAGATAGAATCCAATATATTAGGAATAAGCACAAAAACTTGTTTTTCAAAAAAATATTTTGATACACACAGTATCAAGTACAGAATGATTGTACTTTGAATCACACAAGATAAGCACAAGAATTTACATGAAGCAAAATGTAACTTTAACAAAATTACAAAAAAAATTACCAAAAACAACAACAGATGAACAAAATACTTGTTAGTTTGATGTTGTTCTCACAAATGAAGTAGTATTGAATGATCAAGAGTTTTCAAAAAAAAACTCCAAGTCCAGAACTCTCATGTCAAAGAAATGAACTATAACTCGCAAACCATGAAAACTCGCAAGATGCCTAAAACTCTCATGGTCTTGAAACTCGCATGAACTGATATTCAAGAACTCGCATGTCTAATATTTCACATGAAAACTCTCATGTCTAAGTGTTCAAACACAAGAACACTCAGAGAACTGTTCATTTGAAAATTTTGAATTTCGAATTTGAAGTTCAAAATTTAAACCCAACAATCTGAAATATTTCTTTTTATAAGTTCGATTTAGGTTAGAAAGTTCAGATTTAGATTTGATTTAGCTTTCAACTCAGATTGGATCCAAATTAATCAAACAGTCCACAAGTTTATTTGAGTTCAACAGTTCTTAAATTCAAGATGTTTAGTTCAAAATGTCGAGTCCAAGTATTCCAAGAGTCAAGGTAACCTGCAAATAAACAATATCGAGCAAACCCAGATGGAGATCGATTTCCACCAATCAATACCAAACTCATTTTATGAAAACATAACCAAATAGCAAGTATCTTCAGAAACTGAATCGACAAAAGAAAAAAAAAATGAACTTGAAACCCTAGAAAAACTGAAAATCAAACATTGAAATCGACAAGAAAAGATATGAAACATATTAGAAACAATATACAAACAATCAATAATCGATAACCTACACTGATTCTTCGAAGAAAGATCTGAAATCAAAAGTCGCACAAGAAAAGTCGAGAGAAAAAAGTTACTAAGTGACAAACTTGCAAAGGTGTACTGAGAGAAGTGAGTTGAAAAAATGGGAAACAAGCAAATATATACTCAAAGAGTTGAAAAAAACGTGGGACGATTTGAGTAGGTGACCCACTTCTCACAGAACAAAGGAAAAGTACTTGCCGCACAAAGAATGGCAAGATTGTGTGTGCACTTCGCGCATGAAAGATGTGCGCGAAGTGTGAAACTCGAAAGCAGTATCGTGTGCGAAGATGAAACTCGCAAGACGTTACGTGCGTGAAGTAGTATGAACAGTAAGAACTCGCACGCGTTGATATGCGGGAAGTGGAAACTCGCAAACAATAGTGTGTGTGTTTTGTACTTCGCGCAACTTTTGCTATGCGCGAAGTGAGAACTCGCATGACACTATCTGCGCGTTCTACACTTTGCGCAAGCTATAGTGTGCACGTAGTACAAACTCGCATAACACTATGCACGTTTTATACTAAGAAAATTTTGAGAAATTTCCAAAAATGAAAACTTCCCAAAAATATTTTGTTCCACTTTCCAAAAATAGCAAGTTTACTTAAAATCCTTTTATGCCCAAAAATACAACTTTTTCTCTGAAAAATACTTTCTGATTTCAAAAATCCTTTTCAAATACAGACTCACACACCCACTTACAGACTTTTACAGTTCTGCTCCCCCTTGAAGTGTGCTTTGTCTGTCTTCTCCCCCTTGATGTACGCAATATGGTCAACATACTGAAGCACCAGTCCTGATCTGACTTTATCAGAAGTCAAAGTCCATGATGTCAGTATTCAATATACATCAAGAACCTGTTACACTGCAAAACAGAATAGGAATTTGGTACTCACTGTACATGAGTCCACAAATGTTAAAAGTATCAAACTTTGAGAAAATGTAATTACCAAAACACTTAAACATATAAACTCAGATTCAACTCCCCCTCAACACCAGATACAAAAAAATTCAGAAATAAGAATATAACTATGCATCAAGGTTCAACATTCCAAGTTTGCTGACCAAGAAATTAAATCTCTTTTCATCAAGAGGTTTTGTGAATAAGTCATCAACCTCAAAATCTATTGAAACAAAATGCATCTCTATATTCCCTTTCTCTACATGATCTTTTATGAAATGATACCTGATGTCGATGTTTTTGGTTTTGGAGTGCTGTATCGGATTGGATGTAATTGCTATGGCACTTTTTGAGTCACAGTAAATGGGGACCTTGTTGAATGTATATCCGTAATACTTCAGCTGAGTCTTCATCCACAGAACTTGTGAGCAACAACTTGCAACTGCAACATATTCTGCTTCAGCTGTAGAGGTTGACATACAGTTCTGTTTCTTCGACGACCAGCTTACTAACTTATCTCCCAAGTACTGACATGCTCCGGAGGTGCTCTTCCTATCTAACTTATTCCCTGCATGATCTGCATCTGTGTATGTTATACCCAGATATTAGTCGATAATCAATCACACAACACAATAAGAACAAGAGATGAATAGAAATCAAATCAATATGTCATAAATCTCATGATAGCCGTATGAGTACGTGTGTGTGTGTTCTTGGTGTAAAAACCAATACCTTTGAACGTGTAAAAACAATTAAGCGGCCTAAAGAATTCTAGAGACAAAATGCCTTTTATATGTAGGTCAACATGACCTAGGCAAAACTAGACATCTACTAAAACACCCCCTAAGGAAATAAACATTAATACAAAAGAGACCCGTTTTACATTTTTAATCTTGAAGACAATAACTGATCCAACAATCTCCCTCTTTGGATTCAAGATTAAAAAAAAAATTGGCAATTTTCTCCGGGTCTTCACTTCTCTTGAAAACTGTAACATATATGACTTTAATAGCTTCAAAGCTTGTAGCTTTTCACAGTCTTCACAACCTTGAGGAAACTAATATCTTCCTTTCTCTGCTGAAATTTGAATGAAGTATCCTTCTGATGCATCTTCAGTTAGACTTTTGGTAAATCAGAATGATTCAGACACTTTGTTATCTTTGAATTCTTCAGCAGTATTGGAAGATATTAGTTTCCTCAAGGTTGTGAAGACTGTGAAAAGCTACAAGCTTTGAAGCTATTAAAGTCATATATGTTACAGTTTTCAAGAGAAGTGAAGACCCGGAGAAAATTGCCAATTTTTTTTTTAATCTTGAATCCAAAGAGGGAGATTGTTGGATCAGTTATTGTCTTCAAGATTAAAAATGTAAAACGGGTCTCTTTTGTATTAATGTTTATTTCCTTAGGGGTGTTTTAGTAGATGTCTAGTTTTGCCTAGGTCATGTTGACCTACATATAAAAGGCATTTTGTCTCTAGAATTCTTTAGGCCGCTTAATTGTTTTTACACGTTCAAAGGTATTGGTTTTTACACCAAGAACACACACACGCGTACTCATACGACTATCAAGAGATTTATGACATATTGATTTGATTTCTATTCATCTCTTGTTCTTATTGTGTTGTGTGATTGATTATCAACTAATATCTGGGTATAACATACACAGATGCAGATCATGCAGCGAATAAGTTAGATAGAAAGAGCACCTCTGGAGCATGCCAGTACTTGGGAGATAAGTTAGTAAGATGGTCGTCGAAGAAACAGAACTGTGTGTCAACCTCTACAGCTGAAGCAGAATATATTGTAGCTGCAAGTTGTTGCTCACAAGTTCTGTGGATGAAGACTCAATTGAAGGATTACGGATATACATTCAACAAGGTCCCTATTTACTGTGACTCAAAAAGTGCCATAGGAATTACATCCAATCCGATACAGCACTCCAAAACCAAAAACATCGACATCAGGTATCATTTCATAAAAGATCATGTAGAGAAAGGGAATATAGAGATGCATTTTGTTTCAATAGATTTTGAGGTTGATGACTTATTCACAAAACCTCTTGATGAAAAGAGATTTAATTTCTTGGTCAGCAAACTTAGAATGTTGAACCTTGATGCATAGTTATATTCTTATTTCTGAATTTTTTTGTATCTGGTGTTGAGGGGGAGTTGAATCTGTTTTTATATGTTTAAGTGTTTTGGTAATTACATTTTCTCAAAGTTTGATACTTTTAACATTTGTGGACTCATGTACAGTGAGTACCAAATTCTTATTCTGTTTTGCAGTGTAACAGGTTCTTCATGTATATTGAATACTGACATCATGGACTTTGACTTCTGATCAAGTCAAATCAGGACTGGTGCTTCAGTATGCTGACCATATTGCGTACATCAAGGGGGGAGAAGACAGACAAAGCACACTTCAAGGGGGAGCAAAACTTTAAAGTCTGTAAGTGGGTGTGTGAGTCTGTATTTGAAAAGGATTTTTGAAATCAGAAAGTATTTTTAGAGAAAAAGTTGTATTTTTAGGCATAAAAAGATTTTAAGTAAACTTGCTATTTTTGGAAAGTGGAACAAAATATTTTTGGGAAATTTTCATTTTTGGAAATTTCTCAAAATTTTCTTAGTATAAAACGCGCATAGTGTTATGCGAGTTTGTACTACGTGCACACTATAGCTTGCGCAAAGTGTAGAACGCGCAGACAGTGTCATGCGAGTTCTCACTTCGCGCATAGCAAAAGTTGCGCGAAGTACAAAACACGCACACTATTGTTTGCGAGTTTCCACTTCCCACATATCAACGCGTGCGAGTTCTTACTGTTCATACTACTTCACGCACGTAACGTCTTGTGAGTTTCATCTTCGCACATGATACTGTTTTCGAGTTTCACATTTCGCGCACATCTTTCATGCGCGAAGTGCACACACAATCTTGCCATTCTTTGTGCAGCAAGTACTTTTCCTTTGTTCTGCGAGAAGTGGGTCACCTACTCAAATCGTCCCACGTTTTTTTCAACTCTTTGAGTATATATTTGCTTGTTTCCCATTTTTTCAACTCACTTCTCTCAGTACACCTTTGCGAGTTTTTCACTTAGTAACTTTTTTTCTCTCGACTTTTCTTGTGCGACTTTTGATTTCAGATCTTTCTTCGAAGAATCAGTGTAGGTTATCGATTATTGATTGTTTGTATATTGTTTCTAATATGTTTCATATCTTTTCTTGTCGATTTCAATGTTTGATTTTCAGTTTTTCTAGGGTTTCAAGTTCATTTTTTTTTCTTTTGTCGATTCAGTTTCTGAAGATACTTGCTATTTGGTTATGTTTTCATAAAATGAGTTTGGTATTGATAGGTGGAACTCGATCTCCATCTGGGTTTGCTCGATATTGTTTATTTGCAAGTTACCTTGACTCTTGGAATACTTGGACTCGACATTTTGAACTGAACATCTTGAATTTAAGAACTGTTGAACTCAAATAAACTTGTGGACCGTTTGATTAATTTGGACCCAATCTGAGTTGAAAGCTAAATCGAATCTAAATTTGAACTTTCTAACCTAAATCGAACTTATAAAAATAAATATTTCAGATTGTTGGGTTTAAATTTTGAACTTCAAATTTGAAATTCAAAATTTTCAAATGAACAGTTCTCTGAGTGTTCTTGTGTTTGAACACTTAGACATGAGAGTTTTCTTGTGAAATATTAGACATGCGAGTTCTTGAATATCAGTTCATGCGAGTTTCAAGACCATGAGAGTTTTAGGCATCTTACGAGTTTTCATGGTTTGCGAGTTATAGTTCATTTCTTTGACATGAGAGTTCTAGACTTAGATTTTTTTTTTGAAAACTCATGATCATTCAATACTACTTCATTTGTGAGAACAACATCAAACTAACAAGTATTTTGTTCATCTGTTGTTGTTTTTGGTAATTTCTTTTGTAATTTTGTTAAAGTTACATTTTGCTTCATGTAAATTCTTGTGCTTATCTTGTGTGATTCAAAGTACAATCATTCTGTACTTGATACTGTGTGTATCAAAATATTTTTCTGAAAAACAAGTTTTGGTGCTTATTGCTAATATATTGGATTCTATCTAATACTTTCTACTTTTTCAGATACTCAATGGCAGAAGAACAATCTCATGATCCAATTGTTCAGATGCATGAAAATGATCCAAATGTGTTGAAGGAGACTCCTATGCCATCTTCCCGATCTCATATTCAGTCAGTTGTCGGTGAAGATCCTGATCTTGCCCTGATCCATCCGTCTGAGTATTTGTTGTTCTATCCAAACAATCACCATGTAGATTTTGACAACCTAAATGTCAATCCACTGGTTATTGAGATTCTAAAGGGTCATCCGATATGCAAGGCCCTGACCGACACTGCAACAATTCAGTGTTATATTTGCAACAGGCCTGGAAGACAATCCAATATGTGGTGCAGAGTGACAAGATCAAATTCTTCCAAATCAGGATTGATAACTTTACTTCAATCCTGACATATCAAAGACTCAGACGGATCCTTTACTTACCAGAAGAAGACTCGAGAGAGGGCAGAACTACATTTGACATCCATCTGATATACCTTGATGTTTTTGTGTGCAGCGTACGCAAGAAAAATCCTTACGGCCTCGATCCTTGCTACGGGTGTGTAGGTTTCGTCATAATCTATTCCTTCTTGCTGATTATAACCTTTTGCCACTAACCGTGCTTTGTTCCTGACAATTATACCCGTTTCATCTTTCTTGTTCCGAAAAACCCATTTAGTACCGACTATGGTTTTGTCCTTGGGTCTTGGTACTAACCTCCACACTTCATTCCTCTTGAATTCGTTTAGCTCGTCTTGCATCGCGTTTATCCAATCTGGATCTTTGAGTGCCTCATACGGCTTTTACGGTTATATGCTGCTTAGGAAGTTTGAGAACATACAGAAGTTAGCAGATGCAGATGTAGTCGCAGATCTTGTAGATACCTTAGCTTTTGGATCTCCAATTATGTTTTCTGTGGGGTGACTCTTTATCCATCTATGTGTGCTTGGAAACACATCTCTCTCAGTCTGATCATTTGAAGTGTCAAAATCATCCTGGATATCAGGTAGATCAGTTTCTAATGCAGTTGGACTTTGTGCACTTGGTGATTGATCAACTTCTTCTGTTGTAGGTTCTGACTGATTTTCTGTAGATACTGCTGATGTAGATCATGGTTCATTCAATGGTGATACTATTTCAGTTGTAGTATCTGGATCAGCTTGTTCAGAAACCTCTTGAGTTTGACTTGTAGAAGCTTCACCTATTACTTAAGAGGGTCCTGATATGTCTGCACTGGTAGGATGTGAGTCAGTATTGATTAAAATTTCTTGACTGTTATGTTCATTAGATAAATCATTAAATGCATCAAGAAATAACAGATCAAGATCAGATTCAGTGAGAGGTTCAGAATTCTTATTCTTTTGAAGATCAGGTTCTACACTTGATGATGTAGAAGCTTTGTCCTTAGGTCCGAATTCTGAATTGCTTTGTTCAGAAGTCCTTGTCTTCATTTCATCAAAGGTCACATTTGCACTTTCAATCACAGTCTTCGTTCGCATGTTGTACACTTTGTACACTTTCGATTGAAGAGAATATCCTATGAATATTCCTTCGTCAGCTTTTGGTTGGAATTTGGACAGGTTCTCTCGATCGTTCAGCACGTAGCACCTGCAGCCAAATACATGAAAAAAATTTAATAGCAGATTTACGACCATTAATAATTTCATAAGAAGTTTTATTAAAACGCTTATTTATTAAGGTCCTGTTTTGTGTAAAGCAGGCAGTGGCTACTACTTCAGCCCAGAGAAACAAAGGTAGTTCTGAATATGCAAGCATTGTCCGTGCAACCTCTACCAATGTTTTGTTCTTCCTTTCGACTACCCCATTCTGTTGAGGTGTCATTGCCACATAAAAATTGTGTGAAATTCCAACGGAGTCAAGAAATGATTGAAGTGTTGCGTTCTTGAACTCGGTACCGTTGTCACTTCTCAATTGTTGTACCGGGCTTTGTAGAAGAACTTGGATTTTCTTTATGAATTTGATTATCAGATCAGGAGCCTCAGATTTCTTCCGCAAGAACTCTAACCATGTATATCGTGAGTATTCATCCACCATGACCAGAATGTACTTCTTGCCATTAATGGATTGAGTTCTCATCGGACCACATAAATCCATATGAATAAGCTCCAAACATTTGTTGCAATTTGATAACATCTTGAGCTTATGTGAACTTCTCTTCATTTTTCCTTTTTCGCACGCAGAACAAAGAGAATCTTGTTCAATCTTCAGTTCAGGAAGTCCCGTAACAAGATGTTGTGTTCTAAGCTTATTCAGATCCCGAAAGTGCTGATGAGAAAGACGTCGATGCCACAACCAACTTTCTTCTGTAGATGTCTTAGAAATGAGACATACTGCTTTGATGCTTTAAGTGTTGGAAAGTGAACACCATATAATAACCCCATTCTCCCATCTTTGATTAACTCAGCTCCGTTTTGATCTTTGATATAACAATATTCAACATCAAATTCAATCTTGCATTTCTTCTCTGTAAATTGACTAATCGAGAATAGATTGTAAGCCAAACCCTCCACGTACAGTACTTTAGAGATTGAAATCATGTTGTTCCTGATTGTGCCGTAACCTCTGACGTATCCTTTCATTTTGTTCCCAAAATTTACTGATCCTGCATAATGATCTACATAGTCGAACAGCAGGTGCTTGTGCGCTGTCATGTGTCTTGAAGCTCCAGAGTCAATGATCCACACATGACACGCCTGTAAGCAACAATCACTTAGATTTAGGTACCCATATAAATATGGGTCCTTTCTTGTTAGTATCCTTAACAATTTTCAAATTAGCTGATGACCCTTTAATTTTCCACTCAAATCTGGGTCCTTTTGATAAAGTTTGTGTATGAAGTTCAGATTTGGAACCCACTTCCACACAAACTTTACATCAGCTATTTTATTTACATGAAAATCATTTTTTTTCTTCTTAACAGAATAAATTTTAACTTTATTGACTTTAGAATGATCAGAAGATTTCTTGTTCTTAAACTGGATATTTTTCTTTTTCTTTGAAGACTTGGGTTTCAAAGAAAATGAACTTTTAAGACAGTATGAACATTGCAATCTAGTAGGAGCTTGTGTCAACAACTCTTTTCGAGAAACGGTTTTTGTTTTATTAAAACTTTGTTGACTAACAACATTACAAGCATTGGCTACCCTATTACATTCACAACTATCAAAATCATCCACTATCTTATCCACTGCAGTCTTATTTTCCTTCTTCAAACTTTATTTCTTCAACTTTTCATCTAAAACACAATCAGATTTAAAAACATTAATGGATGAGGAATTCGAACATTCACCTTTTTCATTAATAGAGTTTGACTTAATCTCAACACTTTGATTAACAGAAATTGAAGCATCTAGATCAATACAAGCTTCTTTGCCTTTTGAGGGTTTGAAAATTTCGGATTCTAGACTCCTGATCTCTTTTTGCAAAGATTCATTTTGAATAAAACTTGAGTCTAGTTCCATTCTAAAATTTTCCTTAGCTTCTTCCAATTCAACATTTAAATTGTTGAGATGTGAAATATGCCTTTCTAACTCTTCAATTTTATCCAAAGCTTCTTGATGTTCGAGGTCAGTAAATTTAGAAAAATTTACAGAAACAAGATTTTGTGAGATTACTTCTTCATCCTTATCTTCTTTGATGGAACAGGTTAGAATAGTTTCAGTTGAGTCAAAATTTGAACTGGCTTTAGAAGACTCAGGTTTTGTTGTAAAAATATTTTCATATTCAACAAATGAATTCTTTTTACTTTCGTAAGAAGAATTTAATTCATCATATGAAAATTTAACTGAATTAAAACCCTAGGTTTCTGAGTCAGTTTTAATATTTGGCTTGACTTCCACTGATTCTTCCTTTTTCATCTTAGGAGATTCAGGCAAAGAAGTCTCTGGTTTTACAAACGTTTCCAGAATCTGGGGGATTAAAATAAGAGGTTCATCACCCGACTTTTTAAAATTGTAAAGATTTTCGGGTGCCTTTTTCAAAACATCCACATCTGATAAACCCAAACCAGGTTTTGCCTTATAAAATATGGTGTCTTTTTGATTATTGGTCAAAATCATCAATGTTTGTTCTGTTTGACCTCTTTTAAAGTTAAGATCTTCTAATTCCTTAATCTTGGTGTTGGCTTCAGTCCTGTCTTTCAAAACAATGTCATACTGAAGTGTTAGATCAAGATTCTTATCCTTTAATGTGACTATCTATTTTTGTAATTCAGAAATTTTAGTTTGAAGTTTTGATTTATCCAATTTCAAAACATTTTTCTCTTCTTCTCTTTCTTCAGCCAATGTTTTATAAATCAGTGTTTGATCTTGATGTCCTTGAATTTTACTCTTTTGTTGTTTGAAGTTTTCTTTCAATTTTAAAAATTCAGAGTTCATCAAGTTTAACTGGGACATCAAGTTCAACGCTTCATCATTATCACAAAAAGAATCAGAGTTGTCAGATATAGAATTTACCTCGGAATCTGACTCTTCGTTCAGGTATGCCATCAAGTTGTAATGCACCTGAGTCTGATTCACCTTTACTTCTTCCTCTTCTTCATCAGAATATTCAAACCAGATCTCCTCCTCAGCTTTCAGTGCTTTACCCTTTTCCATGGCCTTAGCAAGATGGGCTTTCTTTGAATAGTATTCGTAATTCTTCACCCTTTTCACTGGGCAGTCTCTGATGAAGTGGCCGGATTTACCACAGTTGAAGCACTTGTTTGACTTATCTTTTTCTTTCTCTTCTCTCTTCTCTTCTTTCTTCTCCTCTTTCTTCTTTTCCTCTTTCTCTTTCTCTTTCTCCTTTTCATACTTGCCTCTGAACTTGCTACACTTGTAAGAGTCATACTTCGGCTTGTTGTAGAACTTTTTCCTCCCAAATCTTTTATGAAAGCTCGAAGTCAATAGTGCAAGTTTTTCTGCAAACTCTGTCAGCTCAACATCCTCTGACACTTCTACTAATTCCTCATCTGAACTGTCTAAAGTATCAATCAAGCTGGTCACTAGGGATTTCTTCTTTAAACTCTTTGAAGAACCAGAACTTGTCTTTATCAACTTTCCCTTACCCTGAGCCAAAAGTGCCAAGGAATCCTCAACCTTTTTCTGCTTGTCTTTGAGTTGAGATAATTCTTTATTCACTGCAGCTTGTTCCTTCACTTTATCCTCATGCTGGTTAAGGGCACAAAACAAATCATTAAGTTTCTCCTCGTCCATATCCTTGTTTATCTGCATTTGGATAGTGCAGACGTCCCACTCTGGTCGGAGATTCTTAATAAATTTGTAGTTGATTTCAGACTCAGACTTCTGCACTCCGTTCCGTCTCAGATCGTTCGGAATGATGTTATAGCGGTCGTATGCTTCCCTCAGAGATTCCCCTTCTTTTCCTTTAAAGCCCTCATAAGCATTGATGCTTTGATTCCTCTTCGTCTTTATTGACTTTGCTGAACCTAAAAACTGCTTCTCTAGCTCATCCCAGATATCCTTGGCTGATTCTCGGTTGTCAACCTTGTTGAAGATATCATTCGGAATGGTCATGATGAGTAAATTTAAAGGAGTAGCATCTCTTTCAACAAGCTCTTTGTCCACTTCATTGTACTGAATGGGGTCTCTTGCTACAATTCGCTCAGGAATTTCAGGATTTGTGTCTGTGGATGGAATCCTGGAAACTGTGACATGCGGAAAGTGAGGACCATCTATAATAGAATTCATCAATTTCTTGTCTTGATTGTTCAAGAAATTGATCATTCTTTTCCGCCACTGAGGATACTCATCTGCTTGCAAAACCGAAGGCTTGGATTTTGAACCCATGCTCAGAAGATCACGAGACATGATTGCAGACTTAGAGAAAGATATTTGATAGTAGGATTGATACAAGACCTCCCAAACAAATCAGAAAAAGTTGACTTGAAAAGTCAAACTCAGATTACCACTGAAAATTGATCTCAGAAAAAATACCAAGTATAGAACTCGCAGACAACTGAAACTCGCAGACCAAAGTACTCGCAGATCACTGTTCAATGAACTTTGCGCTAAACATGTTGTGCGCGTTTGAAGAACTCGCAGACCACTACTAGCGCGTATTGAGAAACTCGCAAGTAGTGTTGTGTGTGAAGTAACTTCTCGCAGATCACTTCGTGCACGTTTCAGACTTAGAAAATGTAGATCAAATAGACTTCTCGCAAATCCAAATTCGCAGATGAATGCAAACTCGCAAATCAATACTTAGCGTGTTCCATACTTAGAAAATTTCTAGAAAATTGAAACTCGCTAAATGTAAACTCGCAAGGACTAGAACTCGCAGAAGCTTTAAGTGCGAACCATACTTAGAAAAAATTTCACAATCCAAGAACTCGCATCCAATACTGTGCGCGAACTAGATTCTCGCAGATAGAGCTATGCGCAAACTAGAATCAAACTCGCAGAAAACACAATTAGCATCATCTTGCGCGTTCTTCACGGTTTGCATGTTCTTCCTTAACGCGTTTTGTGGATCTAGCGCGTTCTTGACTCTGATTGATAAAATCGATCCAAAATGTCAAACAACCTGCAAATCACTTGACAATCTGATCCAATATGTTCGAAAAGTGAAGTCGAACACTTTCTAAACAAACAAAAATGGCCAAATCAAAGAAATTACAGTGCAATCTTCGAAATTACAGTGTTCATATTCGTTTTTGAAAATTTTCAAGAAAATCAAAATTCAACTCTAAGCAGTGATTAATTCGAGAAATTTAGTGAATACAAAGTATCAAAAGCGAAAATCGATCATGATTACAACATTATTAGACTTTGAAAACAAAGAACAAATGAGAATTCGATCCGAACAGTGAACTCAAATGTCGTACTGCGCGTTCTTGATAAAATCAAGAATTCGATCCAAAATGATAATCAAATCTTTCTGATTCTGAATGGGTAGGCTATGATACCAATTGTTAAGTCCAATTCAAGACATTAACAATCAAATCTAAGCAATTCAATCACAGATTCTAGAGAGACAGTATAGAGAGAGAACGAGTCATATTTATTGAATGAGGTCACAAGATTACACAGAATGCGCACAACTCTCAAGTTTTATGATTCTCTCACAAGCTTAAACTATTTATACTCAGACTACTTCTCTCAAAGCACTAAACTCTCACAACGTAAGTTCTCTCAAAGACTTTTACAAAGTCAAAGTCAAATACAATATAAAAGACAACACTTGATCTAAACTATACATTAACAGCAGGAAACAAGTCGCTATTATCTGAATATAAGGAAGAGAAAGGTCCGTTAGTGACCTTTGGTGGAAATGGGAAAGGTTACACCAGCGGTTTTGGTGTACTGGCTAATAGAGTAACAATATTCAAAAGAGTTGCTTATGTCGAAGGACTAAAGTAAAATTTACGTAGTATTAGTTAGTTGTGTGATAAGGACTTCTCAGTGCATTTTTCCAAGAAAGCTTATACTGTCAGCGACAAGGATGGAAAACTTGTCCTGACCAGTCTCGCATGGAAAATTTCTATGTTATCAACATGGACTCCTCTCTCACTGATAATATATGTTTTCTCTCTAAAGCCTCTTCAGATGTCAACTAGTTTTGGCACAATAGACTCTCTCATCTCAACTTCAAGACGCTAAATGACTTGTGAAGAAATGAACTAGTTACTGGTCTTCCGCAGCATTCATATGCTAAGAAATCTCTCTATTCAGCATGTGAAAAAGGAAAGCAACCTAAGGATAGTTTCAAGTCAAAGCAAGTTTCTTTAGTGACCACTCCTTTTCATCTACTTCACATGGATTTATTTGGCCCTGTCAACATACAATCCATCGCTGGAAAAAAAGTATACCATCGTTATTGTTGACGAGTTCTCTAGGTATACTTGGGTTCTTTTTCTAAGATCTAAAAGTAACACCCTGAAGAAATCATTTCCTTTGTAAGAAAGATGGAAGTACTGAACAACAAGACTATTCGCTCAATAAGAAGTGATCATGGTACTGAATTTAAAACAGTACTTTGGATAACCTTTTGAAAGTAATGGAATTTATCAAAATTTCTCAGCGGTAAGAACACCACAACAAAATGGTGTCACTGAACGCAGAAATCGAACATTCATCGAAGTTGCTCATTCAATGCTCAGCAAATCTCATATTCCTATTCAGTAATGGGCAGAAGCTGTCAATATCGCATGCTTTACTCATAATCGCCCATTGATAGTCAAAGGATTCAAGAAGACAACTTACGAATTTTTCCATGGAAGAAAGCCAACTCTTAAGTTTCTTCACATTTTTGTTTGTAAATGTTATATTCTCAACAAAAGGTATAACCTTGGAAAATTCGATTCCAAAAATGATGATGGTGTCTTTCTCGGAAATTCTTCAGTATACAAAGCATTCAGAGTATTCAACAAAAGAAGACAAATCATTGAAGAAACAATTCATGTAACTTTTGATAAATCTCGTTTAGCAAATTCAAGACATATTCTTGATAATAAAGAGTTGAATCAATTGATGTTTTCTCACTTTGGAGAACATGAAGCCTCCTTCAGTAATCATTCTCATGCTGAAGAGCCTAAGGTTGATGATGATCCAAATATCATTCCTGATATGCATATCAACAGAGTTGAATCCTCTTCATGGATCTCTGTTGTTCCTCTAAACACCATGCCACCCTCTAACTCTTCAAATGAAATGACAAACAAAAACTTCCCAAAATGGAAATTGTAGTATATAAATGCCAAAGCACGAACCTCCCAAAAATGGGGAAATAAATAACACCTATTAATTACAAGTTTGTAATTAAAGTGAATGGAGATAACAACCTAATATTCTAATTTCTCTAAGAAACAAGATTACAATTCGGGTGTTAACCAATCAATCAAAAGTATCGCTCCTCTAAAGAAAGGGTGTCTCAAAATTGGTTTCCCTCAAGCTCACACAATTCCCGGCTAGACCTTCTTAGAGGTCGCACCACCATAACCTGGGATACATGTCGACATGAAACAAATGTTAGGCCAAAAACTCTAGTGAGTTGAAACAATTGACAATAAACGGGTAAGTATATACTATAGGCATTTATACCATCATGCAACTCAATATTTGGAATCAATGGGGGAGACCCAAAGCACCAATCAAGTTCCACCCAAAGAGCCGATATACTTTAGTGTCAACTGCCATGAGTGACACCACAAGACCCGGCATATCCGAGGACTACAACCATGGCATTACCCCGAATGGCGGAGATCTAGGTACATACCCACACAGTGGCACCCAAGACTACATCCTCTTAGTGCCTACTTGACGGTTCATCCAAATCCCGAATATGCCACAAAGCAAAATTACATCAAGTGATATACGTACAATGCCAACATAGGAAATTTTTGGTTTGACCCCACATATAACACTAATGGAAACTCCATTATATAATTCAAGACCATCGGTTGGTCAATGCCACATATAACACTAAGGTAGAGATTTTACAAATCAAAATGTTACATATTATACACATAAAGGCACCAAAAGGTAGAGTTTGGCCAACTTATCCATTGGCAATGTTTCCCTCGTCGCTAGAAAATGGGCACTCTTAGTTAGACGATCTACTACCACCCAAATCGTATCGTGGCCTCACAAGGTCTTTGATAGTTTCGTCACAAAGTTCATCTTGATGCTGTCCTATTTGCACTCGGGAATCGTCAAAGGTTGCAAACTACCATATGGTTTTTGATGTTCTTCCTTGACTTGTAGACAAGTGACACATATTTCTATATAATTCACTACATCAAGCTTTATCACCGGCCACCAATAATTTAACTTCAAATCCCTATACATTTTCGTACTACCAGGATGTATGGAATATTTAAACTTATGAGCTTCCGCCAAGAGTAGTTCACTGTTTCCATCTAACTTTGGTACCCAAATTCTACCTTGACAAAGTTTGAGGCCACGACTATCTTCCGTTAGCAATTCCCGTTGATTCACCGTAACTTTGGCATTGAGATTTTCTTCTTGAAATGCCTCTTTTTGACACGTCTTAATGTTCTCCATTAAACTTGATACCACATCAATCCTAGTGAGAGATAACTTATTTCCACCACCATGACTCTTCCTGCTCAAGGTAGGGGTGAGCATCGAAACTGGGTACCCGCTTTTGGAACCGGAACTGCACCGGAACTGTCGGTTCCAGAACCGAAACCGATGTGATTGGTTCAGGTTCAGGTTCCTAAAATACAGAACCGATTAGGACTGGTTCTGGTTCTCATTTATTTGGTACCGCTAACCGCTGGGTACCCAGAACCGGAACCGACGGGTACCACATCAAAATGACATTTGTTTATTATGGTCAAGACTCGAATGTGTTTAATTTGTTTATGTAATAGTTAGTTTTTAACTTTTTATCGGATTCGTTTTCAACGTTTGTTGTATTTATTACTTTAAGTTGGTATTTTGTTGTTTGTATTAGACATAAAAAGTTAATATTACCTTTTTATTGTATTAAATGTTAAAATTTAAATAAAAAAATTGCATCGGTTCCGGTTCCTTCATCCCAAGAACCGCTGGTTCCGGTTCTGGGAAATTTAGGCGGGTACCCGGTTATGCTCACCCCTAGCTCAAGGTATCCGCTACCACATTGGCTTTACCGGGATGGTAGAGCAATTCACAATCGTAAATGTTATATTTTCAACAAAAGGTATAACCTTGGAAAATTTGATCCCAAAAATGATGATGGTGTCTTTCTCGGAAATTCTTCAGTATACAAAGCATTCAGAGTATTCAACAAAAGAAGACAAATCATTAAAGAAACAATTCATGTAACTTTTGATGAATCTCGTTTAGCAAATTCAAGACATATTCTTGATAATAAAGAGTTGAATCAATGGATGTTTTCTCACTTTGGAGAACATGAAGCCTCCTTCAGTAATCATTCTCATGCTGAAGAGCCTAAGGTTGATGATGATCCAAATATCATTCCTGATATGCATATCAATAGAGTTGAATCCTCTTCATGGATCTTTGTTGTTCCTCTAAACACCATGCCACCCTCTAATTCTTCAAATGACATGTAACACCCCAAAAATTGGGACAAACAAAAACTTCCCAAAATGGAAATTGTAGTATATAAATGCCAAAGCACGAGCCTCCCACAAAATGGGGAAATAAATAACACCTGTTAATTACAAGTTTGTAATTAAAGTGAATGGAGATAACAACCTAATAATCTAATTTCTCTAAGAAACAAGATTACAATTCGGGTGTTAACCAATCAATCAAAAGTATCGCTCCTCTAAAGAAAGGGTGTCTCAAAAGTGGTTTCCCCGAAGCTCACACAATCTTCGACTAGACCTTCTTAGAGACCACGCCGCTAGAACCTGAGATACATCTCGACTCCAAACAAGTGTTACGCCAAAAACCCTAGTGAGTTGGAATAATTAACAATAAATGGGTAATTATATACGATAGACATTTATACCATCATGCAACTCAACATTTGGAATCAATGAGTGAGACTCAAAGAACCAATCAAGTTCCACCCAAAGAGCCGATATACCTTAGTGTCAACTACCATGAGTGACATCACAAGGCCCGACACATCCGAGGACTACAACCATGGCATTACCCCGAATGGCGGAGGTCTAGGTACATACCCACACGGTGGCACCCAAGACTACATCCTCCTAGTGCCTACTTGATGGTCATCCAAATCATGAATATGCCACAAAGCACAATTACATAAAGGGATGTGCATACATGCAAACATAGGCAATTTGTGGTTTGACCCCACACATAACACTAATGGAAACTCCATTATATAATCCAAGATCCTCGGTTGGTCAATCTCACATATAACACTAAGGTAGAGGTTGTATACATATAAAGGCACCAAAAGACGAGCCACAACCACTTAAGTACCAACAAATATTTCATGTAAACAAGACACTAGGTCAAAACCCTAAATTAGTAGTATTTCCATAACAAGATCAAATATCAAGAAATGTATGTAAAATAATATGCTCGTGTTCTTCCATGTATCAAATAAGTAATTCATTTACCCAAACTCTATAAATTCCCAAAACAAGGAGGCTTGACCATTTTAGCCAACCCAAGAGATTTTCTCACAAAATGAAATGTAAAGATGGAAAAACAGATAGTGACATGTATCTAGTGTTACAAATGCTTTAAAACTCACCAACTAGGTTTTTAGAGAAAATCTAGAAATCTTGCAAACCCTAAGAGTGGAGAGGAGAAGAAGTTGGATCTTGGATCTTGCTTTAATCTCCACAATAAATGATTCACCAGGTTGATTTGATGCTCAATAAATGATCTTACCAAACCTTAGCTTGCAATAAATGAGGAGAGGTTTTGAGAGAGAGAAAAATAGGCCTAAGATGTTTAGAAATCACGCTTCCAAAAACTAATATGAGTCTGAATGCCAAAGAAATTGCGTTGCTCATTTAAATACTCAGGTAGGGCCGACAATTATGCCCTTATAGCATTCTCACCGGCACTATCACCGTTGGTGTACTGAGACCACCTCCTCGTCCGCGATTGTGACGGGCGATAATGCCCTTGTGTCACTCTTGTTGGCACTATCGTCTAGGAGGTACCGAGACCATCTTGATCCCCACGACTATGACATGCGATAGTGCCCTATGGCACTTTCGCTGTCATGGTCGCCCAGACTAGCCCGAGACCAAAATTTATGCTTAAACCCATGAGGTTTTCGAGGTTAAAATATTGATAACGGTAAGCTTAAATTGTAACTTAAACAAGAGAATTATGGGTATGTCAACGGATCTAACTTACAGAAATCTTGGGCGTTACATAACAATCGTTCAAATGTTGAATCACCTTCTACCTCTGAATTTCCTTCAATAAATGGATCTTTGTCTGTATCTCCCAAGAGGTTGGAAAAATTGGTGATGAATTCACCACTGAAGATTTGTCTTAGTTCCGAGCCCCCAACTACTTAAGACTCAAATCAGGTTCTTCAGCTACCCACTTAGAGATAAAGAATAACCCCATTAATCAAATCATTGGTGATCCAAAATGAAGGTATTCAGATCCGACATGGTTTAGGTAATATATGTCTCTTTGTCAACTTTATTTCTCTCTTGGAACCTAGGAAAATTGATGATGCCATCATAGATCCAAACTGGGTCATCACTATGCAAGGAGAGTTGACTGTGTTTGAAATAAACAAAGTTTGGAATCTTGTTTCTCGTCCATCCAATAAAACTATTATAGACACCAAATGGATGTATTGAAACAAGTTGGATGAACATGGCACTGTAACCCGAAACAAGGCTAGACTTGTTGCTTAGGGATACAAACAAGAGGAAGGCATAGACTATGATGAAACCTTTACTCTAGTGGCTAGCCTCGAAGAAATTCGATTATTATTAACCTATGCTACTCACAAAGATTTCAATGTTTATCAAATGTATGTGAAAAGTGTGTTTCTAAATGGAAAACTTCAAGAAGAAGTCTATGTCAAAAAACCTTCAGGTTTTCTTGATCCTAAGTATCTAGATTATATCTATAAACTGGATAAAGCTCTCTATGGGTTAAAACAAGCTCCTCGTGCTTGGTATGATACCCTATCCTCTTCTCTTCTCGCTGAAAAGTTTGAACATGGAAAGATTGATAACACCCTATTTCTAAGGAAAATAAAGAGTCACATCATTCTTGTTCAGATATATGTCGATGACATTATCTTTGGATCCATGAACCCATCATTGTGTGTTCAGTTCACTTAACACGTGAAGAAAAGGTATAAAATGAGTATGATGGGTGAACTAACATACTTTCTTGGTCTTCAGATTAAGCAATCTGAGAAAGACATGTTCATAAGCCAAGGTAACTTATTATGGCTGAGCTAACATACTTTGTTGGTCTTAAGATTAAGCAATCTGAGAAAGACATATTCATAAGCCAAGGTAAGTATGTTAATGACCTGCTGAAGAAATTTGATTTAACTCAACATTCAGCTATGAAAACTCCTATGGAACCTCATCTAACACTGAACAAGGATTCCAATAGAAAACCTATCAATGTTATGATCTATAGAAGAATGAATGGCTCCCTTCTGTATCTCACAGCTAGCCGACCAGATATCATGTACTCTACTTGTCTTTGTGCACGAAATCAATTTGAACCCAAAGAATCACATATGTTCGTTGTAAAGCGAATATTCAGATACCTGAAGGGTACACCTAATATAGGTCTTTGGTATCCCAAGAAATCAGGGTTCGATCTAACTACATATTCAGATAGCGATTGTGCAGGTTGCAAGCTGGATAGAAAATGCACCACTGGAGGCTATCAGCTTCTAGGTGGAAAATTGATGAGATGGACCAGTAAGAAGCAAAGCTTTATGTCCACATCAACACCTGAACCTGATTATGTCACTACTGGTAGTTGTTGTGCTCAGGTCTTGTGGATGAGAAATCAACTCATTGACTATGACCTTCAACTATGAAAAATCCCTATCTACTACAAAAGTACCAATGCTATCGCCATAGCTAACAATCCTATTCTTCATTCAAAGACCAAACATATAGAGATCAAATATCATTTTATCATAGATCATGTTATGAATAGTGATATTGAACTTCACTTCATTCCCACAGAGTACCAACTCGCTGATCATCTTACAAAACCCCTTGATGAATCAATGTTTAACATGTTAATCAGCAAACTTGGAATGCTAAATATTGAAGATTAATTCTTCAGTGTTTAAGCATTACTCAGTGATATGGATGAATGTATCATCGTTCTTATTCTCTCTTTGAACTCCTCTAAAATGTATCTTTCTCCCAAGGTACGTCTTTCTATCTCAATCACTGAGATATGTTCTTTATCACATATCACTCAGTGTTCCTTATTTCAAAACTTAAAATTGATCACTGAATTTCCTTCAAATGATTAAAGGCTTTTAAAAAATAATGAAGTGTCATTCTATTATGACGTCATTAAATTGGTTTCTAAACGGGAAGACAGATGTCCCATGTTCTACCCCACGTTCTGACACGATGCCTATTCCTATTCCATGTCCAATCAAACTCCTCGGACATGTAAAAGTCCAATTAAATTGATTATACGCACTAGGTTTTCTTCAAACCTTCAAGCAATCAAAGGTCTGTGTTCTACATTTTTCATCATCCTAAATCTTTTGTTTGTATTTTTTCTTTTCCAAAACAAAACCATTCTTCTTTTTGGTTCTGTAAAATCCAAACACTTTTTAGAACATCTTCTTAAAAACCAAGAACGTCTTAGTTCTTTTTATGTACTTGTTCTTCCTCAAACCTTTTTTTTCTGGTACATTCTTTGTACCAAAACCCTATTCTTTTTGGTATACTTTTTATACCAAAACCCTAACTTTTTGGTGCATTATACAGAAACTCTAATCTTTTACCCAATACTTGTTATTTTTTTTCTAACCTATGAACGAAAACTGCAAAGTTCATTCACTTCAACTTTGAGGACTGCGATTTCAAGGCTAACAACCATTTGACTCTCCTAGACATTCCCAAGGAGAAACTCATTGCAAATATGCCTATCTATTTTTGAAGAACTACATGCTCAACAATGCACTAACTGTTGAACCCATTGTTATCAAGGACTACCTTCAGCAATTCTGGTTCACTATTATGGTAGTCGAAGGACTTGACAAGAATGGAAATGAGATCACCATTACCTCATTCAAGCTGAAAAATGCTACTGCTGGATTTGGTCCAACTACCATTCGAGCTACTCTGTAGTTCCCAAAGGTTGAATCATATGAAGTTGAGCCCTCTTATGAAGAAATTGTCGAGTTTCTCGAAAATATCGGCTATGATTGGCCTACGAAGAAATACTACGCTGAACTTAACAAGTCGCTGATGAAGATAGAGAAAAACCACAAGTCAAATGCGTGGAACTACCTCTTCTCCTTTTTCATCCAGAGTATGGGAGGTAAAACTAGAGAACAATAGAAAGCCAGCCGACTGGCTCTAAACATTGGTTTTTCACGGATTCATGGGTGAAACATCGACTACGCTCAGATAATCTTTGATCACATGGTGGTGAGACTGAACAAGTGAAAGCGAGAAACGGCTATCCCATATGTTCGCTTTCTCAGCGCTATCTTCTCACGGATGCTTGGTGACAACTATCCCAAATCTGGAGATCTTCAGCTATCCAGACTTGGTAGCCGCATCCTCGACCACAAGGACAATCCATCCGATGTATGGATCCTCCTAGGTATGCTTCTAATCGCTTACCCCACTACTCCCTCAATTTCTTCCACTTCTCAGTGACAATGATTGCGGCTCAACCCCTAAAGTCTACCCATGTCACCCAAGTGGAATTCTCATCGAAGAGGAAACCCTCTAAAGCCCCTATTACCCATTCAAATAAGGCTAAGAAATCCACGAAGGAGAAATCCTTCAAACTGATCAAGGGTTCTCGAAAACCCAAGATCATTGAATTTGACCTAAACCTCTCCAAGGCATCTAAAGCTCCAGCCAACACTTCAACAGTTTCTTTAGCTGCTGAAGCTTTAGTGGAATATTCCCAAACCACCTCAGTGACTTAACTCGCTGAGTGTGTGATTCCAGGCATCTCAACTGCCTCCTTGATGCACGACAGCACCATACCCTTCTCTTCAACAATCGTTCTCTCTTCTATATCATTGGTCTCGGTTACATGGGCTAGTGAACCGTCAGTGGTTGTCCCCAATGATGATGAAGCCCTTCTCATTGCAGCCTTAAAATTTGGATTTGAGAACACAGGCATTAAGGCAATCTCTCTCGGATTCTCTCGGCAAGGAACCACTGATCCATTCGACAGTGGGTTTGCAAGCTTCAATAGTGGTGATAATCAGTCAGATATTGCTAAGGATACCTTAGCTACTTCATCTATCCCACCTTCTTCATTTCTAGTCTGACCCTGAGCACTCTTATGCTCAAGTTTTTACTATTCTTATAGGTTCTAAGATGGATGTTATCTCAATTGATATCAAAGAGATGCTTCCAACTCTTTCATCTGTTGCAACTGAAGTCACCTCCCTAACATCGAAAGTTGAAGTTGCTCATTCATCGCTTCAGGCGATCAAGGATGACACTGAAAGTCTGTCCTCCCTGAATACTGAAGTGTTAGAAATCAAAGTTGGACTTGCTGCAAACTCCTTAGCAATTGGCACTTATTAGAGCTCCTTCTCAGCGTTCTCCAAAGTATCAATTCACAATTGACTCAGCATAGTGAAACCTTGAAAGAGATTTTAACCATTCTTCAGTGTCCAGCACCAGCTCTTCCAGCACCTACTCCCTCCTTCACAACTGATCACAGGCTGACTCTCAAGATGGCCGCTGATTTTGGACTTCTAGTGATAGATTCTTTTGTCGACCTGGAGCATAGGGTACTTACTCTCAGTGCTCCCATGCCTCTCCCTCATGATGATGACAAAAAGGGGGGAGAAGACTGCACAAGCTGAGGGGGAGAAAACAATTGAAGATGTTGCTCTATCTAAGGGGGAGCAGATTCAGACTGTGGTAGCTCGGTCTCTGTGTGTCCCAATACGCAATCATTCAATCAAGCAATCACATAAACAATATAATAAATCAAACTTGATATTGATATTCAATGAAATCAAAGGATTACAATGTTGAAATCGAAATCCTCTCTTTCTCTCTTTCTTGTTCACGGCGCCACACCACCACCACGACTAATTCTCTCTCTATGATAATATTGCAATTAAGAACCTTAAACCCTAATTAACTCTAAAACAAACTATTTATACTTAGCCCATATAGCCTAATGGGTTTGCAAGGCTTAGGCCCAACTACAAACTAAACTTATTTAACTAAAAATAAAAGACAAATAAATAAAATACGTAAAAATACTTTTGACTAATTATTACAAAAGGACCCTAGACTATTTGTTGAGACGACTTTATTAGCTTTAACTTCAGATTTCCATCTTCAGATAATTATGATCTTGAATCCAATAAATATGTGCTTTAACAGTCTCCTCAATCCTCTCAAGCTAATGATGAAAATTACTATTCTAATGATGCAGAGGTCATTCCCATCATTCGTTCTAAAGCCATGTTTATTGCTCCAACCACCATCATCACTGAACATGATGAAGAAGAGAAAGAAGATGATAAGGAACCTGAGATTTGTTGATCTTGGCGGAGAGGACAAAGATGATGATGATTTCTTCATTCAGCAAATTTCGCGCATAGTGGTCAAATGGATATTGATAAATGATCCTCAGCAAGGGAGAGACCCTCTCAACAGAACCAACAATCCTATTTAGGCAAAGGCAAAGGATTGGCTGAAGACAACCTGTTATTCTGCAGAGAACTGAGGGGGAGCTCTTTATGCCATAGGTACGTCCGCTTTAACCCTCTTTACCCCTGCTATATCTGAACGTGAAACTCTCAACCCCTTATCCCTGTCTACTACTTTCCCAACCTTACCTTCAACTATATCTACTCCATATATAATTGACTTTCGTTTTGTACCTTCTTCCAGCTCATCCTCTCCTATGTGTGAATCCCTAACAAGGACATCAGATTAACCTTCAAATCTAAAGACGAGCTTCGAGTGCAAAATTTCAAGTATGCTCAGAAGTTGAAGTGTTTAAGATGTTGGCTCAGCTAACAGCCCAACTCAATCAGTCCAGGTAAAAATTCCTCTTTGTATACCTGTAGATAAATTTGGGTTCCTTACTTAAGCTTAGCATGAAGAAGCCCTGAAAGCTAAGCAAAATATTGAAAAACATAAGCAGATGATGAAAGACAGTATAGAGCTGGAAAATACTCTAGTTGTTGAAGCTCATGCTCAAGGGAAATTCAAAAAGAACAATACCATCAGTGCTCAGACTCTATTACTTAAAGAAGCTGAAAGGGGGAGTCAGAAAGAGATGACAATGAAGGAAAATGAACTGAAATGGTGCAATAAACAAGGTGGAGCATCGGCCGAACATGTACAATATTACAAATGTCACAATCTCTAGGAAAATAAAGGATGGAGGACTTCTTGTTTATATGGTCATCTTCAGAGATGATCATAATGCCATCACTGATTATCCCTCCTTTCTCTACAAGTATGGATTCTACAATTGGTTGGAGATATGCCAAGGCATTCAGAAGTCGAAGTCAAAATATAAAAGTAATGTCAAAGAAGAGCTGAACAAACTATTCAACAGAGTTTCCAAGATCATCGACATTCCTTATCTACCTTAGAAGACGACTAACTGAAGTAATCTCAATATTGAAGAAGAGCCTTCCCACACGAGCGAGCATGAAACAAAATTCTCAGTAGATGAAATCTTTGGTAATGTAGAGATCCCTGACCTTTATATGTTGAATCTACGTCTGCGAGATAAAGGTTCATATACTTCAAACACAGTTCATGTCAAACCTAAATACGGGATTATCTTCATTGACCTTGAAGGACAACATCACTTTTAAAGAGTTTTAGAACTTCATCTCTATCCTATCAGTCATCTGGAATATCTTCGATCGTGGTTAAATGAAGACATGCATGGAGAGATGATGGATGTAAAGATTAGAAGGGAACTGCTTGAACGAAAAAATCAAGGAGAAAAAGTCATTGAGTATATTCCTTAATTTGATCTTAGCAGATAGATCTTCTTCCTTTGTAACTTATCAGTTTTTAGTTTTTTTTATGTACCTCCTATTTCTTGTAATTTCATTTCCTACTTGTAATTTTTCAGTATTTGAATGAAATTTCAGTGAAGTACTTTACTCCATCAAAGTGCGGGAAAAGATCCCTCAATACATTAAACGGGACAAGTATTTATGAGTTTCATATCCTTTCTGTGTTACTTAAGCAATTTTCTTTATGTTGTTTTGTCATCATCAAATAGGGGGAGATTGTTGATGCAAACTCTCTCAGTGATTTCATGATGATCCTTATACTTAGTGAAATTACTTAAGACTGTTTTTAATGTTTCAGTTTCAACTATCAGCACTGAGTCTGTTCAGTGATCGCTACATATGTATTGTAACAGAATAACTTAAGTAAACCTCAACACAAAACTCACATCAAAGAAATCTTCAGCGATGTCGAAGAAGTAGCTGAAGATAGAGACTAGTCTGTTCTCCACTCTTCGCTGAACATAACTTTACTATTCTTATGCGGCCAAAAGCCTGCCATATCTGAATAACAAGGACAAGTTATTAACTATTCTCTTGACACGTGGATTATACCCTTTGAGGTGCATTTAATGAAGTTGGTATAAATGGATGTGAAGACCCTTATTCCATGCTACTCCTTTTAAGCTTTCTTCATCTTCATCCTTATCATGTCTTCTCTCTTGTTCTTATCTGTTAATGCCAAAAATTACCCTTGAGAATAGTTTAAGGTCAGTGTGGAGATTTAACAACAAAAGACGGCATCCTTCGATAAACACATGACAATTGCAAGAAATAAAAGAGAAACAGAGAATTGGTGATGCAGAAAACCACTATCGAGGGTAAAAACCAAGGACGACGGTGAAAGTCGTCGGTTCACTAGTGACGTCAAACACGGACGTCGTCCTTTTGTAACAAGGGTCGAGAGTAGAAACATTACAATATGATTGAAAATAAAGAAATCTTAAGATGAGCTGAAATATTCAATTGTATCGTGTGAATCTTCGAAATAGTATTGCTAATTGTACTGATATTCCACTTGGTAATGGTCTTTATCTTTATTGCTCTTTGATTGTGGTCTTCAGTTATGTCTGTTGAACATTAATTAAGAGAAGACTTGCATTAAAAGCAACATAGAACACAGTTTCGTCGTGAGTTAGTAATGATAAACATATATTGTTAGATACCGGAGACTATTGCTATTTAGCGACGCGGAAGGATACGTATGTCGTTGGTCATAAGTCGAGAGTTACTTACGATTGTCATCAGAAGTGACGACCATTAGTAGAATGGTCTTTGGTCATCAATACCTGATCTTAAGATATATCCGGTCGTGTAAATAGTACGTCGGTCGTGACTTTGATATTTTTTACCAAACCATTATCTATCATGTGCAAGATAAACTTAGTTATTCTTAGATTATTTTGATTAGGATTTTTCTTTATCTAGTTCCACAATAATCTGTAAATTCGGTAAATTCTGACCAACAATTTATTGTTTCAAATACTATTTTCTTGTACTCTCCTTCTGAGGTTCCAAGTTCTGTGTTTTTTTTTTTGGCACTGTCTTGAAATTGTCTGGTGCAGAAGTTGTTAATGTTCCCAATATGTCTTTAGTAGCTAAGATTAACTTTGATGACCCTTATATTTTCATCCTATTGATACCGGCAGGGCATCTATCCTAAATTTTAAACTTAGAATTAGAAACAAAGATTAAAATTGGGTTTGTTGATGGATGGGTCATGTATCCATCCTAAGAAGCCATTTTAAGGGGAAAATCGGACTGTTGTAACTTAATAGTCTTATTATGGACTTTGAGCTAGTTATAGAGGAATATGACAAGGTTGGGACACTTCACTTACATGAATAATCTCAACATATACGGTCTTCTATTTTCTTCCACCTATATTCAGTGGCGGAACAATAAATTTTCTTGAGCAGGATGAACTTTTAAGGTAGATCAAAGTCCCGTAAAGTTGTGGGTTCGATCGGAGGGAAATGTTGACACGGTTTCACCTGAGAGAAAGTCAATTATGTTGATTTCGAGAATAAGACATTTTTTTCAAATTGAAAATCGACCATGACTTTTTGAGGAAAACACAAGTATGTCTTATGCCCGGCGTGTTTTTAGCTAAATTCCGCCGTTACAAGGTGGCATTTTTGGTTTATTTCATAAATTTTTCCAATTTTTAGTATTTGATATTTTCAAATTCGTTTCCTTATGCATCTAGAACTCCTAGTATTGAATAAGATGTATTGCAAATCAAAATTAAATATGCATCTTATTTCGCTTCCTTATGAATCTAGAATTTCGAGTAACAATAATCAAATCAATAACTAAATCAAATTAGAAAATACAATCAAACCAAGAGGAAAAACTTATACATTTGAGGAAAGTTAATGATCAAAGATAATTTATAAATTGCGGTTAATCAACAAAAAGTGGAAACAAGTTTTGAAATGGAGATGAAACTAAAATGAGTATTCAGTGTTATTTTTGTGAAATTGATTTCGGATTGAAAGAGGTAAGAGTAACAAGAGGAGTTATTGGATTTCTAATTGTTAAGCAGAAAATGGAAGATTTGCTGCAAGTTAGAATCGAACACGAAACCTACTATATATATGGAGAGCCTTAACCCAGAGAACATAAACCATCCCACCAAGTGCAGATTTGTGTTGTAAATTTAGTTTTAAAATATTTCAGGGCACCCTGAAAATCAAGTGGGCATAACTTCAGATAGCATGTTTAGTTCCTTTACGATAATCAAATGAGTAGGTGCATGAGACCTCGCTCGGTCCTTAAAAGGTCTGCCCCTGCCTATATTTTGTTCCAGTTATATCGTCACCATTATTTTGTATAGATTTAAGATCGGTCCCTTTATTTTTTTTCTTCCAATTTTCATCCATTTATAAATATCAAGATATGCTTATGGTGGCGGCAGTAACTATAGTTGTCCTAAGGTAGCGAAATTCTTTGTCGCATAAGTAACAACCTACACGAATGGTGTAATGACTGCTCCACTAAATGTCTCTCATCCCTACATCTCACATGTTTTCTTTCTTCTTTCACTTCTTCCACTCATGCTATGACTACTTCAAGCTTTTTTTTTTTTTTGAAAAATCCAGGGGATGCATATGCACCCTCTCGCTCAAACGTGGCTCCGCCACTGGACTCATTCAATATAAAGAACAAAAAACCGGTAAGAAGATTGGGATGTTATATAGACATATATTTTTGAAGATGAAACCGGAGTGACAATTTATATGTAGATATATATATTTTTTAAATTTAGTTATTGTAATAAATGAATTATTATTATATTAATTAAATTAATTATATATATATATGACATATACTCTATAAAAATTAAAGCATCGAACCAAATGGTCAAACGAAGAAAGGATCGGTCAGATTGGGCCTGATAAAGATCGGGCTAGTCCACCTTATGTCGCTTTTTGGTCTCAAGCCTGCTACACGAGAACGGGTTTCACTACAAGAAAATTGCTAATCAGTGACAAAAAAATTTTGGTCACTAAGGCACTTTAGTGACTAAAATTTGGGTGGTCACTTTTCGTCATTAAAGATCCGTCACTAATTTGTGTTAGTGACCAAAAACGAAAATGGTCACTAATTAGTGACAAAAATAGAGTGGTCACTATGTTTGTGACAACTAATTTGGTCACTAAATATCATCACTAAACGATGAAAGTCGTCACTAAATTGACTAAATTAGTGACCAAGTTAGTGACCACTACAAAATAAATCACTAGTGGGTTCAAGATAACGATTCCGTTAACGTCCGTTAATACCATTAGTGACCAAATATGTGGTCACTGGCATTAATTGATATTAGTGACCAAAAAAAGTGGTCACTAATTATAAGATGTGAACAAAAAAAGTTGTCACTAATTTCTATTACAATTGTATTGCAATAAAATTAAAACCTACTAATTTGTAATAATAAAAATATAAATTCCATTCGCGTGACATAAAATTCTTTGATACCACCCATAGGCCATAGCAGAGCCAATTAGAACTCCACATCTAGATCTAGCTCATCCATTTGATCTTCGGTTATCCCGCCATCTGCCAAAGTTGTCTTGCCAGCAGTTAGCATGTAGAGCATAGTCCATCCTCTTGGAGAGTTTTGGTGCCACCCATCCATTTTTTGAGAAAATTTTTTTATCTCTCCCGCAATTCTCTGTAATTGAAACTCCATTATGCCAATTTTAATCAAGAACTTTACAAAACAAAAAGGGCGGAGAATAAATACATACAGTTGGATAGTTGGAGCAATCAAACGCCTCAATTTCACTAATGCCACTTACACCTTCTAGCAAATTATTATAGAATTCGTTTGGATTGTTACCAATTGGGGTCTCCACACCCATCCCTGTCACAACTCACAACCACTCGCCTTTGTTTTGTTGGAGGTTTCTTTTTCGTCACGGTCTCCATTGAAGGTTGAATGGCTAACAACCATTGCTTCACCTAAATATCAGTTGAGAAACCAAAGTTCTGGTTGGTGCCCAAAATATTATGAAGACATTATCCAAAAGGCAGGAATTGTAAAAAGTAATTTTGCTCAATGTTCGTCATGAAGGACATCAATCACTAATGAATCAGGTTTAGATCACTACTTCTCGCATCAACAAGCAATGAAAAATATGCTCAGTAAATATGTTTACACAGTAATTTCAACAAAGGTCTATGAACAAGAGATCATGTCCAATCCCATAACCATACTTAAATCTAACATGATAAGTGTGTACATGATCCAGGGAGAATAACATAAATACATGAATGCAAGATTCTTTTAACACAATGCCATGAAGGTTGAAGAAAACACTTGGATCATGGCTCTTATCCAAAAACAATTACTCTGTAGCATAAGCACAGGAAGAGCAGAAGTACAAAAATCTTGGATCATGGCTCTTATGCACACCAGAATGTTGATGACATAAGTAAAAAAAATAGCAACTATTCTAGGAAAAAGAGGGCATATATTCTGATGATTTAAGGTTACCTCTGAACGGTGTCTATTGTCTATTCAAAAGGGTTGATATCTAGTTCAATGATTCAAATCGAGTAGCCTCATATTCGCTAGACAGTTGCCTGGTAAAAAGGTTAAAAAGATCATTCATGCGTCTTGTTCTTTCTGATCGTCATTAATCAACATAGTGAACTAAGAAAGTTATAGGCTCCAATTTGCAAGGATTAGTGATTTATATGATAGTGTCCCAATATCTATTATATTCTAATCATGTGGGTAGAATAATAAGATTACTATGTCTTCTCAAGTTATGGCTGAAAAAGAACCATGGATACTTATAAGGTAGTACCTTTTTTTCATGCTATGTCCTTCACTCTCCATGTCTATAGTATTTTTCAAGCTTAATAGACATCTCAGTTAATTTAGGTTAAACTTTTGAATTATCTATATATATATATATATATATATATATATATATATATATATATATATATCATCCCTATAAACTTTATTGACTACAAGAAGCCAGTTTGCAAATTTCAAAAAAGTAAAACAAGTTTTATCCAGTTATAGTACATACCATATAATAATGTCCATAATTAACCCTTAATTGTAATGTTGTAAATTTGATGGGATCCAACATGCCACGATGAGTATGAATCAAAACAAGTAGTTGCATACCTGTCAAAGCCATGAAGCAGGACAAGTGGATTGGTTGGTTGTGTCCTGTACCATTAGCTTCACACAACACAACTACTCATAGTGCAATTCTTAGAGCCGCTAAGCTGTAAGTTGGAATTGATATCAAGAATGGTAACAGTTCTCAACTCCAATTCTTACCAGAACCAAATGCAAGTCAAAACGCAAACCAACAAATATTATTGGATACATAAAACTAATAAGAAATAATAAGAAACAAAACAAATGCAAGTGCAAGTGTAAATGATAAATTTCTACCTTTCCAAGGTTTCCTTTGGATTTTTGATCGTGGAAAAGGTTTCTTAAATAGTTTAATTTCTCCAACGAGTAAATTCATCAGGAGAGGATGCCCGCTGTACAAGTATTTCAACCATTCGACCATACTCTACAGACTTCAAGAGTAGCACTGCTAGAATCAGAAATTAACAAATAAACAATAAAATTAAAAACACACAAGATTTAGTAATCCTATAATATCTTAACCACAAATCAGCAATTCCATTACAGTTGGCACGAACCAGTCATCATGTTCTTGAATGCAAAGAACTTAATCAAGCAACATATACTACCGATATCAAAGAAATGGTAACAGATTCTATACAGTAGATCTTACTGAGAGTTCTTGATCTCGTGAAGGAATTCAGAAAGTGTTGAATCAGCTTGCTTCCGGATTTCAAGGCTGGAATATTAAATAAACCTCAGATCTAGTCATGTCAGTGGAGTTCATAAAGGTCTGCCACAAAATGATATGAACTGGCAGTAACAGCCTATTAACTCTGACATAATATCATTTACCATCAAGAAAATCAGGAAGAAAACCCAACATATCTATGTCTGGAACAACCTATATGATCCATCCCACCAAACAAAAACAAAATTCATCTAAAACAAAATTCATCTAAAACAAAAACAAATTCATGAAGGAAGAAACAGATTACCGTAGACTGTTTCAAATATCTCAAGAGATAGATCAATATGATGATCACCTCTTTGAGGTGGTAGACGAGGTGGTCGATGAAAACTCGGTTCACGGGTGGTCGATGCAAAATTGAGAACTCGGTCCAGAGAACCTATGCATGGTTTACTTCGGGTTAGAGTTTGAGGAGAAAATGAAACGAATAAGTATTTATAACCGGGTCAAAAATGTGGGTCGATTCTAATTGGAAAGATCCGCGTGTTTTTAAAATAAGAATAGAAGGTTGGTAGTGTTAGTCCTGGACTTTAAATTCTTATAATTATGTCATTTTCTTACTAATTAGTTACTATTTTTCTGGGATAACATTTAAATAATTACCTTTAATTCAGCAAACTCCAAGAAATATTCTCTGATGCCTTGAAATATATGTTGTACCAACGCATAAACAATAAGCTCAGATGAGGGGGCAAGTCTTATGTACCAGAGTGTGCTATCTGAAAGATCAACCAATCTTGTTTCTGTAATCTGAACACCTATGCTCGAGTCCGTACCTGAGACCAAACCATAAGGTATTACATCTAGCCTAGAGTTTTGTGTTGTTTGTATTACATCTATCCTAGGTGAAAACAGATTCAAGGTGGGCAGAAATTAAACAGTGGAAACAGTAAACAAGGGCAGCAACAATTTGGGGGTATGGCTTGGCAAGTGAAAGAGGTAGAAGGTAAAAAAGAGGATCAAAGTAAAGGTGGAACAAGTCTTGGAAAAGGGGGTATTGGGCAGAATACTAGCAAGATTGAAATTGGGCAGACAAGTGGTAGTAAAATGAATGTTCCTAGCAGCAACAGTAAAAGTTTGGGGGCTGTCTGAAAGGTTTTTGAGAAGAATTTTCAGTTTAAGGGTGATACTAAAGGGATTGGTCAGAAAGGGCAGTCTAGTGATGGTAAGAAAGGGGTTCAAGAGATGAAATCAAAGCAAGAGAAGTCTAAAGAAGTGAAAGGGGGTGGTGTCAAAGTGTTTTAGCATAGGTCCTAGATTTACCTACATCTCCACTGGTCAAGGATACAGGTCCTGGATCTGGAAATCCTACTGATGGTGTTGTTTCACCCCTTGAGTTACATATTGTGAGATTCCATCTTTCAATTTTTTATCTCTACATTTTAGATTTTGCATATATATAATTGCTTGGCCAGCTGTGTTAGTTGAGGTGAAACTTTTTGTCTTATATGGTACTAGCAAAGGCAAAAACACTAACAATGGTCTTTTGCAGTCCACCAAACTAGGGGTGTTATTCGGTCGGTTAAATCGGTTTTTGGTTTATTCGGTTCGGTTTATTCGGTTTTTATACTTCTTAAAAATTAACCAATAACCGAACAAAATAAGGTTCGGTTTAATCGGTTTCGGTTCATTCGGTTTTCAGGTTATTCGGTTCGGTAACTGGGTTAACCAAATAAGAGTTCATTTTTTTTTCTTAGATATTTGTCTCCAAAAATTCTTCCATATGCAACATAATCACATAAAATACAAAACCATATATCCAACAAATAAACATTATATAGCAAAACCATTGTTTAACAATACATTATATAGCTTCATTATATAGCAACCATTGTTGAATGTTCATATTTGATCGAGTGTAACATGCACCAGCACCTACTAGATTTATATTGAGTTCAAGTCTTCAAAATCCTCATAAGTCATAATGAATGTTGGTGGGGTTTTAAATGTATTTTAGAAAGCCGAAGTGGCTTTTAGGTAACCAAGGACTAGTTAAGTATTAATTATGATTAGAAAATATAAATTACTAATATAATATACCTATTATTCGGTTAATTCGGTTTAACCGAAATAGCAAAATATTAACCGAACCGTTTTAACCGAAAACCGAATAACCCAAAACTTATTCGGTTCGGGTGGGTTATTCGGTTTCGGGTTTTTTTTACACCCCTACACCAAATTGATGGACCACTTCATGAAAATGGCAAAGTCAAATATCGTTTTGAAATCTTGCTTGATCAAAGTCTTGCCGCTAAAATTCTTTCCGGTGAGATCCTGTCCTCGAGTCACTTCAGAACCATAGGGTCCTTCACACTAAATTATTTCACAAACATCATCAATCAAATACTTGAAAGCTCCAAAATCCAATAAGCACTCAACATCATGAAAGCCTTACCTTAGAAACCTAACATATATGTGAATCCCGTTTAACAGATAGAAAAGAACCAACAAGCATCCATCAGAATTAACCAAGCGAAAATCGATCAATTTCGTGTTACAATGCTTACCGATTCGAGTTGAGAACTGGAACAGCGAATAGAGGCCACGACGATCTGAGAGACAAATATTTGCAGAACAACAGTGAGGGGAGAAGATTTGCACGATGATTCTAGGGCTCCGACTCTGATTTTGACGTAGAAGATAATTATAGGGATCCCTGTGATCTCTGATTTTACAAGATCTTGACTCTGATTTTACATGGTTGTTTGAACGATGGGGAGATGACTCTAGGGCTCTGACGGGATGAGGGATGTGATCTGATTGAGAAAACAGGGCGGGTCATGGTTTATAAAGTCGGATCATATGGGATCCACGTGTGTTTTGTTTGTGTTGGCAATCTTAGACCCTACACTTTTAATTTGTTTTATATTTCGACCCCTAATAGTAAATTTATTTCAAACACTCAGCTTAGTGACAACCATTTTTTGTCACTAACCCTTACAATTTTGTCACCACTATTTTTTGTCACAAACATATTCAATTTAGTGACCACTATTTCTTGGTTATTAAAATCATTTCAATGTAGTGACCACCATTTTTTGGTCACTAATCATTTCAATTACAACTATTGAATCACACTTAGTGACCACTTTTTTTTGTCACTAACACTTTTAATTTAGTGACCAATTTTTTTGTCACTAACTCATCCAACTTAATACAATCTTCAACTAATGAATCCCATTTATTGACCACTTTTTTTGTCACAAACATATTCAATTTAGTGACCACTATTTCTTGGTTACTAAAATCATTTCAATGTAGTGGCCACCATTTTTTGGTCACTAATCATTTCAATTACAACTACTGAATCACACTTAGTGACCACTTTTTTTTGTCACTAACACTTTTAATTTAGTGACCAAATTTTTTTGTCACTAACTCATCCAACTTAATACAATCTTCAACTAATGAATCCTATTTAGTGACCACTTTTTTTGGTCACAAATATATTCAATTTAGTGACCACCATTTCTTGGTTACTAATCATTTCAATATAGTGACCACCATTTTTTGGTCACATTAGTGAAGAAACACAATGTCACAAAAGGAATTCCATGAGAAAACACAACTTTTAGTGACCACTTAGTGACCAAATTTATTTTTTGTCACTAAAATTCATATTAGTGACCAAAAATTAATGACGACCTTTGTCATTGTCACTAACGTCATAGTTAGTGACTAAAATTTAAGTTGTCACTAATATTTTGGTCACTAACCAAGCTTTTTTTTTTGAATGGCAAGTTAACACACACACACGTTCCCGGGGTATCCAGGCTCCCACTTAATGGTGCCACCCGACTGATCCCCGTCGACCATGGTCCGGCCCAATTAAGGGAACACGGGGCCCATGATCTGGATATCGCCACATGCTTTCCACGGGGTTCGAACCCTGATAGTCAGGGATACCATCCACTGACCCCCAAGGATGTTACCTTACCACTGGGCTAGACATGTTTTGATCACTAATCAAGCTTTTTCTTGTAGTGTCTAGTGGTCCATACTTTTCTCTTACGATGTTGACCAAAATCATTGACCATGCTAAATATATTACGACTACTCTATGTCCATCTTTGATGATTAAATACCTCAATCATCAGAAAATTATAAGACTTAACCATTCATCGCAATATAAGTATTGAATTTAATTGTCGTGCTGTAATATTTTATGTTCTTATGTTAAAAATTATGATCAATTTTTGTTTTCGATATGTAAAAGATGGTAAACAATGTAAGAACAAAATTTATTTAGTTTTTAGCTTAAATAAATTAATGACAAAACTTTTAAATACTAATACGAAAATATCGGTCAATCCCCGACATTCTCTTTGAATTCGGTACAGTTTTGACCAAACACATATCATTGTATAAAGCGTGTTACGTGTGCGAGCATAAAGGCACCAACTTGTACGAATACGATTCAAATGAACATATGACTCATAAATATTCACCATTTAATGACAATAAAGTAGGTTGTGATAAACAATTCCTAACTCGATATCCATCGGTTTTGATCACTAATTCACGAATATAAATCTTTGATGATAATCACTATAAAGTAGGTTGTCATAAAAAATTCTCAATTGAATAACCGTAGTATCAATTCACTAATATTTACTTGAGACAGGATGTCTTTGACCTAGTGGTCACCTCTCTTCCGTAAACGCTTCTACCTGGGGTTCCCGTACTAGGGTTCGAATCCGGGGGGAGACAGGATGTCTTTTCCGCTGCAGACTTATAGAGGTAGGGCATGTAGGGTCCACAAAAGTGGACCACAGGGCCTTAGGTCCCCGCCAATAAACTTTTTTTTTAATATTTACTTGAGATGATTTTGTACTATTTGGACTTAGGGTTTAGTTATACGCCCACTCGGTTTATCATGAGTTGTTTTATTGTTTTTTTTTTTGGAAAGGGTATCCTGGGCCTATGGCCCAGACTAATCCCTGACAATTAGGGCCTTTGGCCCAGCTACTAAAGCGTGCAGCCCTGAGTTTATCCTCAATGGCCACAAGTGCTACGAGTGAGGCTCGAACCCGAGTTGAGCGCTATGAACTCCCCAAACCTTTACCACAACACCACAACCCTTGTGGTTAAGTTTTATTGTTGTTGGTTATAGTTTATCCGGTGAGTCAACTCTGAGTTTGATTAGGTGTTAGCTGTATGTAGAGGGGGTCATGTTAATAAGTTGAATAATAGGCTTTTTTAACCTTGAATCAAGAAAATGATAACGACCTCAAACTCGATATTGTTTATGTTTGAATTTGAGCTTGATTTTAATATAACAATTTACAAGCTTTATAAGCTTGTTTTAGATACTTAGGGGTTGTTTGTTTTAAAAAAAAAAAAAAACTCTTAATGGCTTTTAAGTCTGAATCGTTCAGACCTTTTTACACACTATTTCTTATATATCATAACTAAAATAAGACTTCAGACTTTAGACCTCTTAAAAAACAAACGACACCTTAGTTTAAAAAAATACATATTATTTAAAATAAAAAAGAGTAATTAAATAAACCATTTGAGTATTTGATTTTATAATATAATAGTATATGATTTGGAGAGAAATGGAGAAAGAGAAAGGACAGAAGTTGGGTAAGGGCCAAGAAGCGAATCCAAAGGGGATCTTGGCACTAAAAAAGGGTCAGTGTCGGCAGGCATACAATTAATTAAAGACGTAATCAAACAAACAAACGCACGAACACATACTCACCCACACATGCATTATCTTCTGTTTCCTCACCCATGTCTCTCACCAACCTTTTTAGGACACCTTTATTTATATATACATATATATATATAAATAAATAAATGAGAAGTGCTAAATGTATAAGAAATAGAGAAATGATTATACCCTTTCATCTGGTCGATATTTACGGCTTTGACTATGAAGCACCGAATAATGTCTTGCATGCTCTACAGAAGATAGAGAGGTAGTTTCATAACTTTTACAAATAGACGACAAACAAGTTCATATGTGAACCCGTTGATTAGTTCACACGTGATCTATTTAACCGATTCACATATGAACCTACAGTAAATTAGTTCATATAAGAATTAGTTAATTAGTTCATATATGAATTACAATGGTTCATAAATGAGTTCATATGTGAATCACAAGGGTTCATATGCGAATCTATTAATTAGTTTATATAATTCACATATGAACTTATGAATTTATATGTTAATCAGTTAATTAGTTTATATATGAATCACAAAGGTTCATTTGTGAATCAGTTAAAATAGTTCACATGTAAATTATATTGGTTCACATATGAACATATAATTTATATATGAACCCGTTTTCCTTCTATTTGTAATAGTTATGAAACTACCCATTTATTTTTGGCATATTCGCAAATTTTCGTCTGTCAAAAACGCAATTTTTGACTAGTCAAATTTAATATTAATCGTATGAAGGGTTATGATTACTTTTCAACTTCTCATTTGAACCTATGACTATATATATATATATATATATATACATATATATATATATGGTTGGATTCTCGTACAAAGGTGAGAACAAAACATTCATATACCTTTATCTACATTCAACTACCTTTATTTATCTATTTTTATTATTATAGAAACTTGAACAAATTATGCATGTAAAAGTGATTAAATGTAGGTAAAAGTTTGTGAAAGTGACTTAAAAATGAAAATAAACTTAAAAATTAAGGTAGATGAATGTAGTTGTAGTTGAATTCAATTAAAGATAGATAAATATACTTTAATGTTATAAAAGTATTAAAAAACTTAGATTAAAAAATCAACTCATCTAACGACTCAAAACTATTAGAGGGTGTTTCGTTCATTAAATTGAAAGGAATTTGAAAGAATTGGAATGGGCAATTCCATTAACCAAATTTCAAGCCCGTGTTCAAACCCGTTCTTGACATTTTATATGCCATGGGCGAGATGTACAGAAAGGCCCTCGATAATTATGGAAAAAAATCTTTGATATATTGTTTTTATTATAAGAAATAAAATTGGATTCAAGAAGTACTAATAATTCATATAAAATAGTTTTTCCCGAATATTTCTAGACGCAAAATCAATCAATCATTATTTATAAATTAATATTATTTGTCATATCAATTTTACATAACATCGTTAATCTGTTCACCGTAAAAAGCATCCTTATGATGTACATTTAATATATAAAATGGCATAATTTTGGGTCAAAATTGTAATATCCGGGTTCGAATTGATAGTTTTAAAGTTTGGGTGAAAAGTTGTTCAAAACCCAAAGTGCAAGGAGCTAGGTGTAAGTTTTGAATAAAAGGGTATAACCTAGGGATCTTCCCCATTTTTCCTTGGCGGTTGCATACGGATTAGAGAAAGGAGCAGGGAGCATTTCTTTGGGGAGGTTGAAGGAGAGAACGAGATTGGAAGGGATTGACATTGAAGCTTCTTCAAGGTAAGGTCTCTAAGACCACGATCTCTCTGTATGTTAATGTAGGATGAGTAAGACCCTTCCCCAAAGGAATGTAGTCTGATGTTTGAGTTATAGGGTTGAATGAGATGATTGAAAAAACTCTTTTACTCCTCAGAATCAATACTAAAGAATGATTATGTTAATGAGCTTAATAGTGTTGTTTAGAGTATGAATCCTACGTAGATTGCTAAGTTATATCAGTGGGATTATTGGACTTGGGGGTCTGTTCGAGGTCTGGGGTTCATACAGAACCCTTGATCGCCTCTGGGTATACTTCGACCGGGTCGGGAGACGAGTGCCCGGTGTGTAGTCGTCCCGGTCAATAGGACCCGGGGAGGGTTGGTCCGGGGGACGGGAACCCCGGGGATAGGAGCGACCCGGGTTGTGACTCCTGGAGACGGGGGGCCGGGGGAGAGTCAGTGACACCGGGCGGGGAGCCCGAGGGTGGTGAACCCGGGCGACCGGGAGGCGGGGGTCTGGTGAGGCTTTTGGCCCAGTGTGAGTTTTGAGTGTTTTTTTTAGAATCAGGAGAGAGTGAGAGGGAGATAGCCTTCGTTGGTTGTATTTTTTTGCGGGGTGTCTTACCAGAATATCGATGTTATCGTAGGTTATGAGATCGTTAAAGCGCGATTATAAGCAAGGACCAAAGGTGAGTTTTTCTGAACTAAAACCTCTTATGATGAAGAAGTTATGTTTTAAGTACGTGAGTTGTGTTTACAAGTTTTGAAGTGATGTTACTTTAATATTTACATGCGAGATTTGTTCAAATGCTAAAGATGTTTCTGTTGTTATTGTTTTAGTGGAAATGTATGCATACATTGTCATAAGTGTGTTATGCTCAAAGTCGGGGGATGTGTCCCGCCTGTGCTCATACCGGGGGGTGTTCCGTTTATGCCATTGGGGGTGTGTCCCAATAAAGCAGTGTGAGCCACAAACACGCTGTCACCTTAGGGTGACAGTAGTGTGAGCTGAGAAGTTTATTGAAAGTGCAATTGTTTTTCTTTAAAAATGAAACGGTTTATTTTATTATAAATTCTTTGAATGTCTGTTGAGTTAAAAATGTTGTTAGAGGGGACTCACTAGACCGTTGGTCTAACCCTCGCTCTTTCAAAACTAAAACCCTTTTCAGGAAGGCGTGAGATAGGAAGAGTAGATAAGGGCAAAGGAAGGTGTAAGCTAGAGTTGGCTAGAAGACCGTCATTTTAGTTTATCTTTCTTCGTAATCTCAATAGGTTGCTTTTCCGCAAACCTTAAGACTTATTGTTGACTTGGGGCCATTTTGGCGTAAGATTTTCTTATATTGTTATTATGCTCTTTTGGTAATGTTTGGGTTGTTACAATTGGTATCAGAGCCATAGTTTAAGGGATCTAGGTGACCGGACGGGCCTAGACTTAAACTTAGGGAGTAGGACACAACTGAGATATAGGATGGCCATAAGAAGACAAGTGATTGGTTAGTGAGGACTAGCATGTAAGGTAAATTTGGAATTACATCTGGCCAGTGTAATTGTGAATTTGCTGGTACATGTGTGTGCTTAACTTGCCTTATTACGTTGAACCTACCGTAGTGAGTATTGTATGTTTATGTTTTGTCTGTAGCCATGTCGGAGCGAGTGACAAGGAGTAGATCGGTGCCAGTGGCTGAGGCGGCACCGGTGAATGAAGCTGTTGTGGATGTGCCAGACGTTCCTCCTCGACCGACTTCCACATGGGGAAAGGGATGTGGTCGACCTAAAGGGAAAGGAAAGACGACCTGGAAGGCGGCCACTCAGGTGGAGAAACCGGAAGCAAGAGCTCAAGGGAAGAGGACGGTGCGTGTTTGTAACACCCGGATTTACGCAAAGTAAGTTTCCGCCCTTCGTTGGTAATCCCTCCTCCTCCCGTCTATCTTTTTGGGTGAAAAATGTTGTGCTTTCGAGCCTTAAATCGACCCATGCGAGAATCACGAGTTTTTAGACATTTTGGGCTTCGGTACTTATGCCGTGATTATGCCACGCGATAGTGACAGTGTCACTATCACCAGGGCACTATCGCAGGGAGAATTCTACCTGCGGTACAATCCGCGCGATTGTGCCACGCGATAGTGACATGGTCACTATCGCCAGGCACTGTCGCGAGCGGGGTCTGACGAGTAAAAATCTGATTTTTGGCTTTATTTCTCATTCAAAAACTCAATCTCTCTTTTGTTATTCTCTCTCAACTTCTCCCTTTCAAAGAAACCGAACCTAGGGTTCCATTTACCCTCCTCAACCCCATTTATTGCTAATTGTTAGGTACTTCATCAAAGGGGTTCGAGTTGAGCATTTATTCACCATCTCCATCTCCATCTTCATCTTCCTCACCAATCTCTTGGGGGTTTCATCTAACCTTTTCATCATTTGAAGATTGGGAGCTTATGGTTAGTTTTGGTGACCTACATGTGTTTTGATTGGTGGATTCAAGCTAGTAGTTGAGGTAATCTTCTCTTTCTGGAAGTATGAAAAATTAAGGTTTTTGGGGTATAAGATGAAATGTTCATGTAAATACTTGGGGAGCATATCTAAGGGTTGAATATGATTATTTATGGTTGGAAATGTGTGGATCTAGGTCATGGAAGCTTGAGTTGAAGAGTTGGAATGGATGTCTTTGGAAAGCTTTGGGTGGGATCTATGCTTTTGGAGGCCAATGGTTGGGGATTGAAACCTAGGTTTAACTTAACCTAGCAAGGTGAGTTCAAGTTGATTTGCGAAAACGTTGTACATGCCAAAAATGTCTATTTTAGAGCATTTATGTGTTTTACATGAAATTATCAACTGTTGAGTTATTTGGTAACTTTTGATCCCTTAAAGTGTTTAGCTTACTAAATTTTGTAAAACGCCACATTTGGGACTTTTGGGCATTTTGATAAATAAGTCATAAACTAAAGTGTGCTTACATTTCATTTCATGCATGAAGATTTTTTGGTAAAATGCATTTCTTTGTTGGTCGGAAATAGATGTAATTTGGGTTATGAGAGGTTTGAAAACAACAATGGATGAGTCCTTGGGTTTTGGTCATTTCCGACCTTGTGAATCATTTTGGAAACTTCAAACCTTTGTTTTGGGGAAAAGATGCATTTTAAGTATTTCAAAGAGTAAATTCCGAGCAATTGAGCACGTGTCTTTGGTATAGTATTGTTTGGGAAATGATCTATCTTGTTCTAAGTTGTGTTGGAGTGGGTCGTGTATTTTGGAGCACGTGTTTTCATAAAGGTTGGTCGAGTGCGTTTTATTGCATTTTATTTCCTTTGACAATGAGTCATTTGGTTGTTTGAGCTTGTGGCTAGGTATTTTATTATGATTGGGTTTTAGGACATTTGTCCAGTTTTGATAACTCGACTTCGAGCTTTGGTTGCGATATTGGATGAGGGACTCAATGTAAGGGCCATGTATGGTTGAAGTTGAAATCCCGTGGGTGTACGTTTAAAGCCACTGAGCCTGACATCCCTTGCGCTTGGAATCATTACGTCCAATGATGGAACGATAGTTTTCCACATTGAGGCATGTTTAGGTGTCAAATTGGGCTATAAGTCCTACGTGCTAAGTATTACGATATTGGATGAGGTACTCAACGTAAGGGCCATTTATGGTTGAATTTGAAATCCCGTGGGTGTATGTTTAAAGCCACAGAGCCTGACATCCCTTGCGTGTACTTCTGTTTATATGACTAGTCTTAACAACATAAAATGGGCTTACTTTGTGTACCGTCACATTTTATGGAATCGGGTCTCCCCCGTCACCGAAAGGTGTTGTTTTTGGGTATTGAGTTTTATTATCCAAGTTTTCGGTGACGTTTTGCATAAATGGGTTTTATCCATGATTTATGGGTTGAGTATTATGCCCCACCCGTGTTTGGGTGTTTCAAGATACAGAGTTTTAACCGCATTTTCATAAATGGAGAGTTCGATTTCTATTCACGTTTTGAGTAAGTGTTGGATTGCATTACTTCATGAAATAACGTTTGGCGTTGAGGCGTCCATTTATAAATTGCTTAGTATTGGAAACCGGTCGTTCTCATATTTAAAGTAATTCATTTTTTTAAAGGATCATGATTTGAGTTGCATTATTTCCGTTTAATGTTTTTTATAATCATAATGAAAACTCTTTAACTCACTAGGCGTTAGCCTAACCCTTTTTATTTGTCGGCATGTGCAACAGGTTCTGGTTGAGAATAGTGCTAGTGACACCGTGAAGCAATGAGTGCTAGTTGTGTGCTCGATGAGGTGATTAGCTTGATGAAGTCTTCCGCAATTATATTTGGAGATAGCGATTGTTATTTGATTATAGTAACCCTCGACTTTAGTTAGTTAGTCTTTATGTAAGACTTTAATTTTGTTGTTGGTTAAATCTAGAATTTGTATTTCAATTATGGACTATTAGTAAGAGATTTTATTACCCCTTTAAGGTATTTTTGAAAGTTTTAATTAGTCGCTCTTTCCAAAATTTGAGGGTGTTACAGTGTTGCCCGACGAGCCAAAAGTGTGGAAGTGATGGCTGAGCAAGAATCCTCTCGTCAGGAGAGTTCAGCTACTGTGAGGGGAAGGGGACCGGCAAGGAACCGTGGTGGGGGTCGATCACAACCTTTTTTAACACAAGAGACTTTCGCCACTCAGATGGGGAAACTTCAAGAAACTCTACAAGCCTTATTGGCTCATCAGACCAGGGAAGCATCAGCAAGTCGGGAAAGGAGCGAGGAGAAGGAGGCGACTGAGTTGACCAATTCACCAATGACCGTAGTGGGTAGCCACACTCAGTCAACTCCGGTAATGGAAACTAAGGCAGTCACAAAAAAGGGATGCAGCTACAAGTCTTTTGCGGCGTGCAAGCCTCCTGTTTTCAAGGGAGAATGTGATCCGGTGGTAGTGATTAAGTGGATTAGGGAGATGGAGCTGGCCTTCGACACCATTAAGTGCGTGGAGGAAGACAAGGTTGTGTTTGCGTTTCCCATGCCAAGGGATAATGTCGTATTCTGGTGGGAGGCCGAAACTGGGGGAAAGGGTTCAAAGGCAGCTAAGGGTATGGCTTGCGAGACTTTTATCGCCAGGTTCAAACAATAGTTTTGTCCATTGGCAGCGGTGAAAAAGTTGGAAGAAGAATTTCTGAACTTCGAGCAGGGTGAAATGACGGTCAGGGAATATACGACCAAATTCCTGGAAAAGGCACGTTTTGCTGAGATATACGTGCCAAATGTGGAACGACGGATAGACAGGTATCTGTTTGGATTAAGGAGCAACATCAGGGAGTTGGCAGCTGCAAGAGAATCCGTTACCTTCCAAGCGGCCGTCAATACAGCGGAGATGACGGAAAAGGACAAGAATCGTCAGCTGTCTGAAAGAAACACGGAAAAGAGGAAGTGGGAGGGATCTGTGCATGATGTTAAGAAGACAAAATCTGCAAGACCTAAACAACGAACAACTTCAAGGTTTGAGTTTAAACCGTGCAGTAAATGTAGCCGGATGTATAAGGGAGAGTGCTTGGTAGACAAAGATGGGTGTTTCAAGTGCGGGAAGACGGGTCACATGGAGCGGGATTGTCAGGGATCAAGAACTTGTTATTAATGTGGTTCGCTAAACCACATCAAAACGGATTGTCCCCAACTGAAGAAGGGAGTTGTCGGAAGTTATGGGGGAAAAGGAGAAGAAAGAAAGGTGGAACCTGCCCGAGAAAGAGCGAGGGCGTTTAACATGATAACGGAGGAGGCGGTGGAAACACCGAATGTGGTGACAGGTACTTTCCCTATAGACTCGACTTTTGCTAAGGTGTTGTTTGATTCGGGCGCAAACCGTTCGTTTGTGTCGCCGAACTTCGTTCATAATTTGTGTGTGAAACCTGAGAAGCTTAGTCTCGGGTTTGAGGTAGAAGTAGCAGATGATAGTCGAGTCTTGGTGAGGGAAGTATATGAAGGGTGTACTATTGATATCGACGGTCATTCATTCTCGTTACTGTTATACCCGATGGGTATGAGGGAATTTGACATCATCGTGGGGATAGACTGGTTAGCATCTAACGATACACATATAGTGTGTAATAAGAAGTTAATCCGGATAGCGTTGCCCGGTAGGGAAGAGGTGGTAGTGTATGGGGATCACCGAGATAGGAAGTCGTGTTTGATCTCTATGATCAAGGCTAGACGGTGCTTAGTGAAAGGGTCTGTGGGGTTCTTAGCATATGTAGTAGATGCTAAGAAAGAGAAGAAGGGGTTGGATTCGGTTCTGGTAGTAAGTGAATACCCGGAGGTATTTCCGGAAGACTTGACCACTTTGCCTCCTGATCGGCAGGTGGAGTTTCGAATAGACTTGGTGCCTGGAGCGGCACCAATTGCGAGAGCACCCTATCGTTTGGCACCGGCAGAAATGTTTCTGAAGGAGATGATGACGCAACTTCAAGAACTGCTTGACAAGGGGTTTATCCGACCTAGCACATCTCCGTGGGGGGCACCAGTATTGTTCGTTAAGAAGAAAGACGGGTCCATGAGGATGTGCATAGACTATCGCGAGCTAAATAAGGTAACGGTCAAGAATAAGTATCTACTTCCCAGAATTGACGATCTTTTCGATCAATTGCAAGGAGCGAGCTATTTTTCGAAGATAGACTTGCGATCGGGTTATCATCAGCTAAAGGTGAGAGAGGAGGATGTACACAAGACAACATTTCGTACGAGATATGGACACTATGAGTTTTTAGTCATGCCCATTGGTTTGACTAACGCCCCTGCAGTATTCATGGATCTGATGAATAGAGTGTGTAGTCCTCAAACGTCCTCATCAGTAAACATCCCAATTGTTGATCCAACCTCTGAGTTAAGCGATCATGCTCTTACTCATCAATGGACCAGAAATCACCCAATAGATCAAATTCTCGGTGATCCAGATGCAGGTATTCAGACACGACGAAGCTCAGGTAATATCTGTCTCTTTGTAAACTTTCTCTCTTTAATAGAACCAAAGAAGACTGATGATGCCCTCAGAGATCCAAACTGGGTCAGCGCTATGCAAGAAGAGCTGACTGAATTTTCTCGAAACAAAGTTTGGAATCTCGTTCCTAGACCATCTGATAAAACTGTAATAGGCACCAAATGGGTGTTTAGAAACAAGTTAGATGAACATGGAACTGTAACCCGCAACAAGGCTCGACTTGTTGCTCAGGGATACAGACAAGAGGAAGGCATAGACTATGATGAAACCTTTGCCCCTGTGGCCAGGCTCGAAGCAATTCGACTATTCTTAGCTTATGCAGTCTATAAAGACTTCATCGTTTATCAAATGGATGTAAAAACCGCATTTCTGAATGGAAAGCTGAATGAAGAAGTCTATGTAGAACAACCACCAGGGTTCTATGACCCTAAGCATCCAAATTATGTTTATAAATTGGATAAGGCTCTCTATGGTCTAAAACAAGCCCCTCGTGCTTGGTATGACACTCTCTCATCTTTTCTTATCTCTGAAAATTTTGAACGTGGCAAGATTGATAATACGTTATTTTTCAGAAAGATAAAAGGTCATATAATTCTTGTACAAATATATGTTGATGACATAATATTTGGTTCTACTAACCCATCTCTGTGTACTCGCTTCGCTGAAAGAATGAAGAAAGAATATAAAATGAGTACGATGGGTGAGCTGACATATTTTCTTGGTCTTCAGATTAAACAATCTGACAAAGGTACTTTTATCTGCCAAGGTAAGTATGTTAAAGATATGCTGAAGAAGTTTGATCTCACACAAACTTCAGCGATGAAAACTCCTATGGCACCACCCCTGACACTTAACAAAGATCCTTTTGGAAAACCTGTTAATGTCACTGCCTATAGAGGAATGATAGGCTCCCTGCTGTATCTCACAGCGAGCCGACCTGACATCATGTACTCTACTTGTTTATGTGCACGCTATCAATCTGAACCCAAGGAATCCCATCTAATCGCTGTAAAGCGAATTTTCAGATATCTGAAAGGAACTCCTAACCTTGGTCTTTGGTATCCCAAAGACTCATGGTTCGATTTAACTGGTTATTCTGATAGTGATTTTGCAGGCTGTAAACTTGACAGAAAGAGTACCACTGGTGGATGTCAACTCCTGGGAGGAAAGCTGGTAAGCTGGACAAGCAAGAAGCAAAATTTTGTGTCCACTTCCACAACTGAAGCTGAATACGTAGCCGCTGGAAGCTGTTGTTCTCAAATCTTGTGGATGAGAAATCAGCTATTAGATTATGACCTTCAGCTGTCAAAGATTCCTATCTATTGCGACAGCACTAGTGCTATCGCTATAGCAAATAATCCAGTGCTACATTCAAAGACAAAACACATAGAGATCAGATATCACTTTATCAGAGATCATATGATGAATGGTGATATTGAACTTCACTTTATCCCTACTGACTTTCAGCTTGCTGATATATTCACCAAACCTCTTGATGAGACAAGGTTCAACTTTCTCATCAGTGAGCTTGGAATGCTGAACCTTGAAGAATAATTCTTCAGCGTTCATGTATTGTGTCAGTAATCAAGAGTTCCCCTTTCATCATTCTCTAATAAATTTTCTGACCCTCAGGTATGTTTTCTCAATCCCTACAACTGAATCTTCATTCAGTTGAGATGTTTTTTTTTAAAATATAAACCATAATCACTGATATTTCTTGTCAGTGATCCTTTTAAAAAAAAAAAAAATCTATCCCCATCTTTACTATCAGTGATATTTTCAAAAAGAAAATCAATCGCTGATTTTTTCTTCAGTGATAATTTCAAAACGGACAAATGAGTAGTCTCTCTCTTAACTATGACGTCATTTGAACCGACAATCCACGACATGCCTTTTCTGACACGTTCGTCCGTTACTCTTCTATCCAATCAACTTCGTGGGACGTGTCCATGTCATGATGAGCATTTGTTTTTCCCGCTTCTCTCACACTCTCTCTCCTCTCTCTCTCACGTATAAAAAGAATGTTTTTCCATTCTTATCATTTTTACGCCTTCTGCAAATACTTTCAAAGCAAGAATACTCTCAAGCATTCTAGCAATTCTCAAGCATTTGCATCTTCAACCTCAAAGATCAACAGGTTATTCTTGATCTTCTTCATCTTATTCTGTTCTCAAATCTCATTTATAAAATCATTTTCATTTTTGATTTTATTCTTTAAAAACCATGTTACTTTGATTTTCTCTATTCAAGAATCTTTGGTTTTTCCTCTCGTTCTTAAATCTTGTTCTAAGATAAACTGTTTTCCTCTACAAATAGGTTGATTTCCTACGTTTCTTTCCTCAAAATAGAAACTAGCAAATCTTCTTTATTTTGAGACTAAACCTTTTTCTACTCGTTTATCTACTTCTGATTCAGAATGACTCAATCTGCATTTATCGCCTCAAAGAACGTCAAATTCGCAATTTCTGACTCTGAGCCCCCAAAAAACAACCATCTTGCTCGCCTCGACTTTGATGGTGTCAAGTATCCTCATCTGAAGGAGGCCGCAATGTTTCTGAAGCAATCCTGCATTGCTTACGCTATCACTGTGGATCCAACACCCTCCAAAGCTCTTCTCCAGCAATTCTGGTTTACTGCTGATGAAACCTCTATCACCAACAAAAAGGGTGAACAGGTTCCTGCTATCTCCTTCAGCACTCAACTGGGCTCAGGGATGATGACTGCCCTAGGCCTGAGGAAAGCTCTACGTTTTCCCGACAAACCCAGGAATGGATTCGACGCCTTGCCAACTGACGCTGAACTCATCCAATTCCTGGATGCCATAGAATACGCTTGGGAACCCAAACCAAGAACTACGATTCCCAACAAGAAGCTGACTCTTGTGAAGAAGGCACTGATGCCTTCCCAGCTGAACTACATCTTCTCACACTTCATTCAGTGCATGAGTGGGAAGAGTGGGTCACTGGACCAAGCCAGCAAGGTTCAGATCCAGATGGCTTACTCAGTGATAGCTGGACGCAACTTCGACTACGCAACAGCTATCTTTGACGACCTAAAGTCAAAGATAGAGAAGACCGAGAGGGATCCCAAAGTTCCCTACGTATGCTTCATCTGCGCGTACCTGAAGTTTCTCTACCCTACCACTTACCCCACCAACTCGGATGCATCTTTTCCGAAAGTGGGTCAGCGATCCTTGGAAGTCAAGCCGCTCCCCAACGAGGTAAGTATTTCTGAACTTCGCTCCCGTCTCTCTCTCCTCACTTCTTCGTCTTCAGCGGCCACGCAGGAGGTTCCTTCTTCTGCTATCCCTGCCGCTACCCCTTCCAAACGACCATCAACTGGCCCCCTTGGTCCTTCGAAGAAGGCCAAGGTGACCAAGGAGAAAGCTACTTCTAGCTCTATACCTAAGGATGTTTCTCTACAAACTTCCTTGGATGCTTTCGTGGGTCTCTCCTCCACATCCTCAGCTCCAACCACTTCAACCGTGCCAGCAATCTCGGCCGCTGTCACAACAACAGTAACACAACCTACATCTTCTATCCCCATCTCTAGTCCTCCTATTTCTTTGGTCTCTAACCCTCCTTCTATCCCTACTCCTCAGTTTGGACCCATAGGACCTGAACATCATTCTTTTGAGGAATCCTTGCAATTCTAAAAAATGTTTGATAATTCAGGTATCCCTATAACCTTAAACACTTCTCCCAACTCACCATATAAGCCTGGTTCTGAAACACTAACTTATCTTTCAGGTCCTAGCTTGGCGACTGTTGACAACAATGTCAACAATCTGAGTGCAAAGGTGGAATCAATGACTGCTTCTCTCAACACCACCACCAACGCTGTTCAATCAGCTGGTGAAGCGCTGAAGACGCTGACTGCCACCTGCGCCTCTAAAGCTGATATCTCTCAAATCGCTACTCTTCAGGAAGCGATTGTCAAAGTCAGGGAAGAATCCAAGCAGCAGTATGATGACCTATCTGCAAAGATCAACTCTTGCACTGCTACTCTTCAGCAAGTCTTCAACAAGCTGAATGAACCAGCTCCAACTCCTGCTCCTTCATTTACAGATGACGATAGAACCGCTCTATGCGTAGCTGTGGATTTCATTCAACAAGCTATGTCCGACATCCCTGTACTTGAAGATCGGCTCACAGGACTGGAGGCTGAAGTCCAGAAGTTGGCTCACGCAAAACCTTCATCTCCTACTAAAGATCTCTCCCTTGCTGATAATGACAAAGAGGGGGAGAAGACCGCTGAAGAAAATACGGAGGTTGAAGTCACTGCTGAACAACTAAAGGAGACTCCCTCTCAGGTTGAGGGGGAGATAGCTGCTGATAAAGCCCCTCCCACCATCGCTGATATAATCGATGATGAAGAGGAGGAAGAATACGATGATGAAGACCTTGATCTTGAAGATCAAGAGGATGATTCTCATCAAGATGATGATGATGACGATGAAGAAGATCAATCTCTCTGGTGTTCTTCAGCCGCCACATCATCAGCGATAGCTTCGAAAGAAGTTATCCAAGCAGGGGGGAGACAAGAGACACCTTCAGGAACCCCTTCCCAAAGCAAAGGTGCATCTGCTGAGGGAACCCTGAAGATGATCTCACTACCTGAGGAGAATCCTTCTCAGGTATGCCTTACTCTTGTTCCTTTTTCCTTCTATAAAAATCCCACCCCTGTTTCTTTCTAGCCTTTATCTCTCTCCTTTCCTAAATAAATCTAACCTTCTTCATTTTTCTGACCAGACAGTTCTCTCCCCTGCTTAAGGGTAAAGAGCTCCAAATAATCCCAGCCGCTGAAGCTGATGACCAAATAATCCCAGTCTCTGTCAGAGAGATTGATGAAGAGGATGAAGAAGAAGAAGAGTCCCTGGTCCATCCAGGAAGGCCCTCTCGACCATCTCATTGGTCAGAGGAAGTGGTAAAGAAAAGAGTTGAAATGATCGCTCAACTAGAAAGTCAACGGCTGAAAATCCCTCTTCAAACATCCTTCTCAGAGCTCGACTTCCTCACTGAAGCTGAACGAGAAGAATCTGCCAAAGCTGAGAAACTGATCGCTGAATGCAAACGAGATGCCCAACTCGCTTTAAAGATTCAATCTTCTCAAGTCAAGGACAAAAAGCTGAAAAGCAAACCTGTGGAAGTTCAAGTTGCACTGCTGAAAGAAATTGAAGAGGAACGCTCCAAAGAACAAGAGATCAACGATAGGTCTATCGAATGGTGTAAACAGAAGATGGATTATCGTTCTGATCTTCTTCCAATATCAGCCGTGACTATCTCTGGTCGCAAGAAGAAGGATCAACTCTCAGTGACCATGGAGATTACCAGAGAGGATGGAACCCAAAAAGCTATGTACGTATCCAAACTTGAGAGTTTCGGATTTACGGAATGGATAGAGTTCTGGGATGCACTGAAGAAATCCAAATCTACATACAGAGGCTACGTTGAAGGACTTCTTGAAGCCCTCATAAATAGAGTCACTTCTGTACTGAAGCTGCCATCTCCTCTTCCTCCCAAATCTTTGAAACTCAAAAGAAGAATTGGGTCCTCCTCCTCTGAAGACGTCGCCATCATCAGGAATGAAACTTCTATAAAATTTTCAAGAGATGCACTGTTTGGTCCTCCTCCTGATCTTTCAGTTCTGGATTTATCTCTGCCTCCTGGTGGTCCTTTCCAAGCTGGTCAAGTAATTGACAATCCTTATGGAATATTCTTCAGAGATGATGATGAGGAACTCAGATTTCAAAGAATCTCTGAGATTCCTATCTGTCCTCTGAATCATCTCAAGGATCTCTTATGCTTATGGTGTGACTTCTTCCCTGCTGAGAAAATTAAAGAAATTATCAGCCAAGAATCTTTGGAACGAAGACAGAATGGAGAAGAAATACCTGAGTATATGATCAATCCTCCTAAGTCTTCTTGTAGCTGATAGATTAGTTTCCTTTTCTGTAATCTATTAGTTATACTTACAGTAGTTAGTTATTCACTTGTACTTGTAATTTTCATTCCTTGTAATTCTCTTCTTGGATTAATGAAATTTCAGTAAAGTACTTAACTCCATCAGTACTGTAAAAGATCCCTCAAAATAGTAATTGGGACATGTATGTTACGAGTCCTGATTATTCCATCATTTTGAATTATAAAGTAATTTTCTTCAGTTACTTTGTCATTATCAAATAGGGGGAGATTGTTGATCCAAACTCTCTCAGTGATTTGATAACGACCCTCTTCTATACTTAGTGAAAATTACGTTTTAATATGTATTAGTGTTTCACCATCAGCGATCAGACTGAGTCTGTTCAGTTATCGCTGATGACCTTTCTTGTAAACATTTCATATGTATTAGTGTTTCACTATCAGCGATCAAACTGAGTCTGTTCAGTTATCACTGATAGTTTCTGAAGTAAACAACCAACGTAATCCCTGAAGACAAGTCTCGCGTCAACATATGTTCATAGCTGAATCGAAGACGAAGCCGCTGAACAAAGAGAAGTCTACTAGTGACCTGATGCGGATATCAGTGAAGCAAAGACGACTACTTATACGCGAAGGAACATGAGGAAAAGCTTCAGCAATAGCTGAACTTTATATCTCTGAAGGAAGAGATATTCAGCGATCAAAAGATCACGTAGCTTATGCCTCAAGTCTCTTTTTGTCTTATCTTGCACAACCAGTACGATGTGTCAGAACGGACACGTCTCTGCCACAAATCGTACAACAACTCTGTCAACTACACTGTTCATGATACGGCCGAAAGCATGTCTCCCAAAAGTCAGACTCCCAAAGCCAATCTGTGAACGCCACGTGTAAAGTACCCTGCCATGCATTTAATGCATAGGGTATAAATAGGAAGCTCACCCCTTCATCTGAAGGTGTGCTCAATCCTTGAACTCCATATAGAAACCCTTGTTTTCTATCTCTCTTAATCCCCCATTCTCTGAATTTCTTGTGCAATCATCTTAGTGTTTCTTAAGTTTGTTTAGATTGAGTCTGTCTTAATCTTATTCCGCAACAAACTTGTAAATTGTATTTGATTTATCAATAAACAATTTATTAAACTTTAATTTCTGTGTTTGTATTCAACCCCCCCCCCTTCTACAAACTTGTTAAGCACCTTCGGGACCAACAGATATTCATTACCGTGAACTTTAGGGTTGAAACAAACTTTTTCGAAACCATCAATCCTAGAATCAAAACTCATGTTGGTTATAGCTTAAGATTTTACTATTGTTAGAGAGATAAAAGTGTACTCAAGATTCATGCATTCAATAATATGTAATAAGTAGTCAATAATGTTTGAAAAAACAAGGGTATAAATATAAGTTGAACCGTCTCATATGGTTGGTAATTTTTTTCAAAAGGTAGGTGCACGTTTTCTTAGTTAATAACAAGAAATCTACTATATACTAATACAAATATAGAATTCATACAGATGAAATAATTAAAAAAGTTAATGTGAGATGAATGATGGATAGTATATCAATATTTTTTACATAAGTAGTTTTAAACTTTGATACTAGATAAATAAATAAAAAACTTAGAGAAACAATAGACAATACTATGAAATGAATGACTAATTAACTTTTTACATATTTCATTTTCTAATGTAATTAATTAATACATGTTTGGACCCTTAATACAATATAAAATTCTTTGGGTCCCATTAGACGTTGGATTTCTAAGTGAGTGTACAAGTGGGAGATGAATGATAGAGAATATATCAAAGTTTTTTAGGCAAGTAGTTTTAGACTTTGGTAGTAGATAAAAAACTTAAAGAAACAATAAACAATACTATAAAATGTACGGTCAATTAATTTTTAACATATTTTTTTTCCAATGTAATTAATTAATACGTGTTTGGGCCATAGTATAGTATCAAATTCTTTGGGTTATATTAGATACTAAAAGAATGTCTATTTTTTTTACTATTACAATATACTCAAAAAAATTGGGCCCCTATTTCTCATGGGTTTGGACGTACGTCCGGCCCGCCATCCCCCAGGTACGACCCTGCCCTTATTTGATTCACGGAATGAAAGTAATGGAATCTTTCCAATTCTATTGAATTCCACAATTTGAGAAATTCATTATTCTCTGGCTCAGGGACGGATCCAGAAATTTTTTCATATGGTGGCACCATATAATACCGACAATTTTTTTTTTACAAAAAGCACGGTTTTTATCGACGTGTCTTCATCTTTTTACCGACGTTCAATATTGTCCGATGTGTTTTTAGCCTAATTCAACAATTTCAAGCGATTTTTAAAGCTGTTTGCTTGATTTCGAGAAATTTTTTAAGTTATTTTTATTGATTTCGAGAGATTTTTTCGGTTGATTTCGATAGTTTCTTTTGGTTGATTTCGATAGTTTCTTTTGGTTTTTGGTTGATTATGAGGTACGGTTGCACCTTCTTGAAGTTTTTAAAATAATACGGTAGCACCTTCCAAAACGATACGGTTGCACCTTATACGAACCTAAAAATTTTAGCCTTCGTCGGCGAAATAATACGGTGGCACGTGCCACCGTAGCCACCATAGTGGATCCGTCCCTGCTCTAGCTTAAGGGAAGGAATTGGATTCCTACCGACCAAACACAGGGTCAAATTCATCAAATTTCATTCAAATCCTTCAAAAAATTTCAATTTCATCAAATTTCATTCTGTAAACCAAATACCCGTTATTACCATTCTCATCATTGTTGTTATTCTCCCACGAACCCTCGTCTCTATATGAATGTTTAAATTCAGGCATTAAAAGGGCGAAGGACATACGTGTCGATGCGTTGTCCTTGTCCTTTGTTTGGTTGTTAGTCAAAGAATGCAAAGGAAAACGACAAATTTTAATTCTGAGCTACCTGTGGAATTAAATAAATAACTAATTTTTTATTTCATTTATTACATTTGTCAACATTATGTTTTGGAACGTGTGTCCAAAGACTTATTATTACACCCCTTAATTACGTAATTTTAGTACCTTTTATTCATTTTTAATTTAATTACTACTATAATTTAAAATTCGTTATTATGATTAAGAGTGAATTGTGGATTTGGTCCATGTGGTTTAGTGATTTCTTTGAACATGATCCTCATTTTATGTTTATTGTGAATTTGGTACTTATGGTATTCAATTTATTTTGGTCATGGTCCTTCTGACTAACTCTTCCATTAATTTTGTTAAATCAAGAACAATTTTAGTTATTTTGCCTATTTTTTGTCCTTTTCTGATAAGAAAAATATAAACAATATTTTTAAATTATACAATAATGTCTTATTTTATTTATTTTAATATCGTTATATATATATATATATATTTATATACATGTGTGTGTTTGTGTGTATAAAAATATTGTTTATATTTTTCTTATCAAAAAAGAACAAAAAATAAGCAAAATGACTAAAATGATCCTTGATTTAACAAAGTTAATGGAAGTGTTAGTCAGAAGAACCATAAACAAAATAAATTGAATACCACAAGGACCAAATCCACAATAAATATAGAATGAAGACCATGATCAAAGAAATCACTAAACCACAGGGACCAAATCCACAATTCACTCTATGATTAATGCATTTTTAAAGTTGATTAGTTTGAGTAAATTTGACTAAACAATTTTCAAAATACTAGTCATATATTATATTTGATAAATTAACTTATAAGTCGATCAATTAGTTTGTTAAAAAATTAAATTTTAGATGATAGTTTAACTGGTAAATTAATTATATTTGGTCAAAACTCACAGATATGGTAGATAACAAATGCAAAATAATATAGATACATATTCTGAAAAATAACTTAATTCTAACATATACATGATATAACTAGAATAAAAAATTAAAAAACCCTTGATATTTATTATAAAATTATCTAAAATAACTTTTTCCAAAAAAAGAAAACTAATTTGTAAGTACATTGAAAATAAAATTAAATCGACAAACTAAAATAAAATAATTCCATAAGAATACTTAAAATTGAAAATTAAATTAAATTAAATGGACAATCAAAATAAAATAAGTCCATAAAAATATTCAAAATATAGACATAGTACTTATTAAACATATCTTGTATCCAGGGTAGTGGTGGCCAAAAACTGGGTTTCAGGCTGGATCGGGCCCAATCGAGCTTTGGGCCGTTATAGTGGCGCCCTTAACCGGGCCAAGCCCAATCGGTCCCGTGCCGATTACGGTTTGGGTCTAAATAGCGGGTAACCGGCCAGTGTAGTGTCGAACCGATTAAGGGTAACCGGTCCCGGTTTGGTTCTAGGCCGGGCCCAAAACCGGTTAAGGTTTTTTTTATAATATAATTAATTATATCAAAATAATAAACTATAAAAATAAACTTTAAAAAATAGGTTTAATTATATCAATTAATAAACTTTAAAAAACTTTAATTATATCAATTAATAAACTTTAAAAAAAAAATTGGATCACTGAAATGCACTATAAAAATATGTTTTATTTATAATTTTAAGTTTAAATGTTAATACATCAATTATAAGAAAAAACACACTTATTAAACACCCGAACTCCCCCCTTCACCACATCCCCATGGATTATATGGATTGTAATTGTAGTATGGATTATTGTACTCGTGAAGAGTCCCATTCTTTTCACGTCGGTCAACAGCCGTATTATCATCAAGGTGGTCAACGTCTAATTCTTCTTCTTCATTGTCGTAACGTGAGACGGCACCGACACTACTAGCACCTTCGTCGGTTACGGTTGGTGGCGTACTTAGTCCTTGGTCCACTTCGTTTTCGGCTAAATTTGTTTCCACGCCGTCTATATCCGCTTCGAGTGATGTTTGATCTTGAATTCTTTGCATGCTATCCAAGTAATCCTTCAAACATATGCAACACTCCACCGACTCCGGGGTTAGTCTTGTCCGGCGCGCCGAAATGATCCTGCCACTAAGAGAAAAAACAGACTCCGAAGCTACGGTACTAGCTTGGATTGTTAGTATATCACGGGCAATAGCCGCCAAAACCGGAAATTGAGGTTGTTTATTTTTCCAAAAGTCTAATAAATCTATTTGTTCATAATTTCGGACGGGTGTGGGGGATATAGCAATAAAATTAGTACGTATGTAAATATTTAATTCACCCAAATCGACACCATCAAATCTAGATTTTTTACTAGATTTATTTAAAAACTTGTTCATCAAATTTGTCATTAAGTCGGCCCGGTCTTTGTCACGAGAACTAGAACTAGAACCCGGTGAAAATAATTGAGTTGTAGAGGTTTGTTGGCTTCCTCCCCCATAATAATTCATGAAAATCATGATTAAATTGTCGTATGCGGTCCCTTGAAAAAGAAGTACTTGTAGGCGTATCTAAACCAAACGCCATACATATTTGTGTTATTAAAACTTCAACACCCGTAACATTTAAATACGGGTTTAATGCTGCGACACAAAGAAAAGTGAAGAGGATCTCTTTAAAATATTTTAACAATTTTTCTTTCATTTGTGCTATCAAGCTTTCAAAATCGTAATGATCTTCATATTGTGAAATTTTATTTGCCAAAATATATAGTTGATTTAAAAGTAAAGAGCTTGTTGAATAATAAATACCGGATAACATAGTTGTTGCTGTTTTGAAATCGCCCAAAATGCCGTAATTAATGTTATAAAATGCCGTAAGATATTGTATTTGTCTTACTAAATTATCCATCATTTGGTAAGTCGAATTCTATCGAACCGACATATCAAACGCCGGTCCCAAAACACGAAAATCGACCTCTTGGCAATATCGTCTATATAAGTTTTGCATTTCTTTACCTTTTGAGAAAATCCGGCGTAACATAAGCCTAAACTTATTTAAAATACGATTACATTTTCCTATACCCTCTTGAACGGCTAGATTTATTATGTGTGTGTAACAACGTGTATGAAATAATTTTCCATTTAAAATAGGGGTTAAAGCCAACTTTAATTTGTCCACACATGCCGTATTATTACTAGTGTTATCAAACGAAATGCAAATAATTTTAGATCATAATTATAAAATTGAAGATTTCTTTTAATTATAGAAAATTGACGATCACCCGAATGTGGCGAACCAAACGGTTCAAACGTGATTACACGTTTGCATAATTGCCACGATTGCGACTCAATCCAATGTGTCGTTACCCATATATAAGATTATGGCAATCTAAATGATGCGCTCCATACATCACACGTTAAAGAAACATGGTTGGGTAATGATAAAAACATTTCTTGTATTTCATTTTTAGCAATTTTTCAAGCTTTTAAAGCATCACGTCTAAGAGTTTGACGACTTACCTTCTCGTAGCGTGGTTGGAGCGTGACTTTGATCAAGTTCGTAATGTGAGGATTGTCGAAATGTCCAAACTGCAACCCAGATTGAATGACACATTTTGTTATAAATTCTCGGTTCAACTCGACATCATACATCCATATTTGACCGGAATTGTCAAGTATCAGTTGATTTGCATCGGCACCCGATTTCAACGATGGGCATGAAGCAATGTTCTAAAAAACTCGTCGCACAGCTGCCATGGCGCGCCATGGCACCAAGGCTTGTGTGTCACGCCACGTTAAGCCCATGGCACGCCATGGCCTAATGCGCAATTATCGAAATGAGATATTTGATTTTTCTTTACGTTTTTAATGTCTTATTTGCAAGTTTTTAATATATAACCTAATTTAACTTGCTTATTACTATTGACTCATTGACAAACACTACAAAACATACAATTTTTTTATATAATATTATAAATGAATTAGAAATTTGACGCCATAAGTCACGCCTTGAAAACGCCATGGCTTCGCCGTGGCTCCTAAGGCTTGAGGCTTGGCCTCGCCGCCACGCCACACCTCACGCCATTTAGAACCTTGGCATGAAGTATCGTTGTGCCACTTTAACGTGGAATTTTCTTCCACTGTAAGGAGAGCTCCACACCTTTTGCATTGCGCCTTTTTCTTACCGTTGGTGAGGAGCACCATGTTGTAATGGGCCCAAACCAGTGCTTTTCGTCCATACTCAGCAAGAACTTGGACAATTTGTTCGTCGTGTTGTTCACTGACCATTTTGAGAGTAGAGATATTGGATGATATTAGAACTTGAAAATTGAAACTTGAGAGTAGAGAACTAGAGATATTAGAACTTGCGAGAAACAAATATAGCGAGAAATGAGAATTGTATGCGTTTTTTGTGTTTTGTAAGTTGGTGTCTAACTCCATACTCCACACAACTTATTTATAGTGTTTTGGGGAGGTATTTGGACAAAAAAACGGTAAAAAAATGGCTATATTAACGGTCATAAACAGTAGGGGTCCAAACTTTTTTAGTATATTTAGTATATAGTATTAGTTCAAAAAAATTAGTAAATAAGAGAGACAAATTTTTTTAGTATTTAATAGGACCCAAAAATATTTTAGCATTATATATATATTTTTTTGAAATAAAGCATTATATTAAGGGCCCAAATTTGTGTTAATTAATTACATTGGATAAATAAATATGTAAAAAATTAAATGATCGTTCATCTTATAGTATTGATTATTTGCTTATCATTTTTCTAAGTTTTTTATTTAATACCAAAATCTAAAACTACATTTGCCTAGAAAACATAGATATATGCTCAATCATTCATCTTATACCGATTCTTTTGATTATTTCATCCACATGCATTCTATTTTCATATTAGAATATAGTAGATTTCTTGTTTTTAAGTAAGAAAACTTCTCATTTTGAATTTTTTTTTACCAACCATATGAAATGATCCAACTTATATTTATATTTAGGATTTCAAAACTACTTTTGTTTTGTCATACATTATTGACTCCTTATTACATAATATTTGTGCATAAACTTAAGTGCTCTTCTATCTCTAAAACAAGAATAAGATCTCAAACTATAACCAACATAGACTTTTGATTTTAAGATTGATGGTTCTTAAAAAAATTGTTTTAACCTGAAAGTTATTGTGACGAAAACGTTAACATGATGTGACATGGAAATGCAACTGATTTCTATGATTTACATAGAGTGTTACTCTGAATAGTCAATATTGTGATCTAAAATGATGTCAATCTATATATTAACATTATGATGTGTTTTGACGGTGGAATGAATTCACGATGCTATGTAAAATTGATATGATAGATAATATTACTTAATAAATAATTATTGATTGATTTTGTGTCTAGTAATACTCGGAAAAACAATTTTATATGAATTATTAGTACTTACTGAATTTAATGTTATTTCTAATAATAAAAACAATGTATTGAAAAAAAATCATATAACTTATCGAGGGCCCTTTTATACAACTCGCCCAGGACCTATAAAATGTCAGGAACGAGCATGCTTGTATCTACGAAATAATGACATATTAGTCGTTAAATATGACTTGAATTTTGGATCAAAAAGCGAACCTCTACTAAAATCATCCACAAAATGTCATTATTTGTGTTTTGGTTCAAACTTTTACTTTATGAAAGGTTGTAAAGGACATGAGACGTGGCATGATGACAAGGTTAAGTCTCAAGCCTTACGAGTTATAACGAGACTACAACGTTTTCCAAGGCGTAACCTAAGACAACATATGTATTCATATATGTATGTATATTTGTGTGTGTTATTGTTTTAAATGATCCCATAAAATAATTTAAATTCATATAAAGTTATAACACTAAAAATGAAAGAAGAACTATTTATATTAAATATATTGAGCTTATAAGAAAATTATATATCAAAAGCGTAAAATCGGGATTAAATCTCTTGAGTCTCAACTCACTACTTCCGTCAATCTTCAAATAACTCCCGGTCGACTCTCCGTGTATGGATTTACCTATTTTGGGTTTAGTTTTTTTGTTCCATTTAATGTTTATTTAATTTTAGGTGTCGTACATAATTATCATTTATACCCCAAATTATATGTTTAAAAAAGGTAAAAAAGAAAAAAGAAAACTCAGGTCTTACAAAATAACATGTCGTAACACGTCATAACACGTCATTAATAACTTTAAGAGACGAAAGAAATTGCCAGAAAACGGTTAGGGTTTTCATTAGAAGAGATGAATATTACAAAGGGTACAACAATTATATATAAGGAGACAATAAACCCTAAAAGAAACCAAAAAAATACAAAAGTACAAAACGACCCCTATACTATCTAACATCCTCCTCAAACTCATGATGTTGGTGCAAGGAAGCATCGAGAGTTTGCTAACAAGGAAGCGGAAGCGAGAGATCGGGTGAAACTTCTTAAAAAGTCTGCAAGTTGTAAAGTAGAATTTACAAACGGTAAGGAAAGAGTGTCACATTTTAGATGATGATGTGTAAAGTGACAATCAACCTCGATATGGTGCGTTCATGAAAAACCGAGTTGAGCAATCTTAATGGTGTTGTGAATGTCACAATACATAGGAGTGGGATGAAGAAGGAAGACACCCATATCAACAAGTAGTCAACGCAACCAAATAATCTCCTTGGAAGTAGATGCCATAGCTCGGTATTCAGCTTCAGTGGAAGAAAGAGAAACCATAGGTTGTTTCTTACTTTTCTACGAAACAAGTGAGTCTCCCAAGAAAACACAGAAACCTGTAACAGATCTTGTGGTTGAAGTGGAACTGAATGAATGTTACATTATAATTCTAAGATTAATGCTTTGAAATGATGTCAAATTTCAAATAATGTTTGGAGTATTATGTTTCTAACTTCAAACCCATTAACTAGCTTAAATTCTTGGCTCTTGGATCATGTAAGTTTTTAACTTTGTGCATTACACTCTTTTACCTTTGAAGCAATATCCTAATATGTTGTAGGATATTGATTGAAATGCATTTTTAAAGCCAGACTTTCCAACATCATTTTGAAAGTAGCGCTTATCTACATACCACAAACCAATCAGATTTTCATTATCATGATTAGTTTTAGCGAAATCAAACGAATGGGAAATGTATCATGTAGAGAGAGACTCTAATATTGTTCTCGAGTTCATTTGATAACTGCGAATGTTTATATATTTTCTTACAAGCATGTATAGTCTATAAAAAAATTAGCATTCTCTTTGATGGATGAACTAAAAGTTTTTTTTTTTTGAAAGAAATGGATGAACTAAAAGTTATTTGTTACATTAATTAATCTTTTGTAATTTTAGAACTAGGATGACTTAACCACAAGGGTTGTGGCGTACCGGTTAAGGTCATGGGGATGTGGTGGAATATCCCATTTGCCTAGGTTCGAATCCAGACCTACACAACAATTGTGGCAACTGAGATTTAATCAGAGTTGATGTCTTACAGTCATAATTTACCAAGGATTAGTCTAAGCATAACTTAGAACACCCTTAAAAAAAACTAGGATGACTTCATGTACATCCCCTAACATGGGCCTTAACTTCATGTACATCCCCTAAGTGGAGTATACTGAATATTTTTTTAAGTATTTTAATTGTATCCAAATAACCCTTAAGTGCCTAAGCAAGTACAATTTGCCTATTTTTATATGATTTGAGTTTGTCCATGTTGAGATCACAGTACATTTGAATTTTGAACTTTTTCTCTGTGGGTAGACGAACAACTTCCAAGCAATTGTAATCACTAAGGGCGTGTTTGGTTTGCGGGAATGAAATGGATTTCATGTAAGGATTTGGATTTTGGGGGATTTGGAATCCCTTCATGTGTTTGGTTTGTAGGTTTGGAAGCGAGTTATAAAATCCATCAGGATTTGGATTTGAAATCCCGACCCATTGCAAAGGAATTCCAAATCCATCGGTTCTGGATTTTAAAAAAGTAAAAGGATTTCAAATCCGGTCAATACATTCCATTCTTACAATCCAAACGCAGGATTGGAATGGATTTGAAAATCTAAATCCTTCCAAATCTAATCCATTCCTACTAACCAAACATGACCTAAGACCATTTTGTTTGTAAATATTTGGTCAATTCAATATTAATCTTGAAGTTATATATTAGTTGTTTGCAATTCAAATTTTCAAAAATCCATAAAATTAAACGGAAATTGATAGAGAATAGAACGGAACAAAACTGAGCGTTCGAGTTCTCAGTTTTATAGTCGAAATATATCGCGCTGCAATGCATTGGTACACACCTAGACAAAACTCTCTCTCTCTCTCTCTCTCTCTATATATATATATATATATATATATATATATATATTTATATATAGACGGAGGTTCAAGGAATAAACAAAAAGGTTAAAATATGAAAATTTAATCTTGACCGGAAATATCTCTATTTCATCATCAACATCAAGATCGTATATATGCACATAATAGATTGCATATACGCATTTGGTGGTATATTTCATATGTGAATGAGTATTTATCTAAAGTGGAATTTATGTGCATTTGGTGTTATATTTCATGTGTATGGGTGCAATGATGAGATTTATGTGGAATATCATATATATATATATATATATTTTGAACGACAGATAACACACACATACATTCCCGCGGTATCCGAGCATTTGAGGGAAGCACCGACTAATCCGCGGCGACCCGGCCCTGCCCTTTGGACTGGACCCGTCAAGGCGCCGACTAAGCCCGACCCAAGGACCGAACCCGCAACCCATAGATTGGTTGCCCAGAAACTTGGACCCGAGCCGACCCGAAGGCCGACCCAGAGTCTGGGATGCTCCTCATGCGCCCAAAACTTCCCCCTAGGCTCGAACCCGGGTAGACTGGGATACCATCCACAGTCCCCCCTGGGGTGTTACCGAGTTTCAGGTTACCACTCAGGCAAGACATGATTTGTTGTGGAATATCATATATGCATATAATAGATTGCACATGTGCATTTGGTGTTATATTTCATGTGTATGGGTGCAATGATGAGATTTATGTGGAATTTCATATATGCATATAATAGATTGTATATGTTCATTTGATGTTATATTTCATATGTAAATGGATACTTGTAAAAATTTACCTAAAAGTTAGGGACTATTATTAGATTGTTGTTATAGATTTAGCTAAAAGTTAGGGACGATATAATTAAGGGAATAATTATCTATAACTAACTATTAAAATATTTCTTAAAGTTAAATAATCTAATTACATTATTACCCTTTTGGTTATATAAAACAAAAAAAAGGGATAGATCAAGGGTTGAAATTAGTTTGTAAGGGTTGCAACATTTTAAGGGTTTTATTTGATTTACACTCTATATAAATACATATATATATAGAGAGAGATAGAGAGAGAGGGGGGAGGGGAGGATCATGCGAGAAACAAACTAATTTGTGAGAAGACGAGAAGGAATGTATGCCACATAATTTATTAATTAAAAAAATCATAAATAAAAAATAGTTTTAGAAATTAGGATAATTTTCATTTTAAATTGGATAAATCCTTAAGATTCTCATTATATCTTTTAGATTTATTTATTTTGTAATTTCAATTATTTATTAATTTTTTTTCTAACTATACTTTTGATAAAAAAAATTCACAATTTTAACCAAATATCACACGTGATATCATTATATGAATATTTATGCATATCACATATCATATTATTACATGCGATAATTATATATATTTTTTAGTTAATCATATGTGATTATGTATACTTCTATTTATAGATTTTTTTGTGATGTAAATATTATTACATGTGATAATTGTATATATTTTAATTAATCATATATGATTATGTATACTTCTATTTATAGATCTTTTTGTGATGTAAATATTATCATATGTGATCATTGTATATATTTTAATTAATCATATGTGATTATCACTACAAAATGTTCGACTTTTTCCGACGGCCAAATCCGCCGAAAATCCGCTGCAAATAGTCATTTTCGGCGGATTTTCGGCGAATTTGGTCCACCGTAAACAGGGGCGCCGCAAATAGGCATTTTCGGCGGCATTTTCGACGGATTTTTCGGCGGAAAAATCTGCCGAAAACCGACCCGAATTTTTTTAAAATTTAAATGATTTGATTAATTAACAAAATTAATTTTAATTTTTTTCGGCGGATTTTTCCGCCGAAAATATTTTCTAATTAATTATTTTTTTTTTAAAAGAATAAAAAAAATAAAAAATAAAAATAAAAAACCGTCGGAAATCCGTCGGAAATCCGCCGAAAAAATTATAATATTTTTTTATTTTTTTAATAATTATTTTTTTATTAAAAAACATCTTTCGGTGAAATGTTACTGCAGATTTTCAACGAAACGTTATTTACCGATGGTCAGTATTACCGACGGATTAACGACGACTAAGTTGACGACGACGTTTACCGATGGATTACCGACGGAACGTTATTTATCGACAGAACGTTAAAAAAATAATTAAAAATATAGAAAATCTGTATAAAAACATGTTCAAAAACATTGGTAATTCCTATGCAAAAACCATTACAAAACACTATTGTCTTTAATACAATATCATCTCAAATCTGTAAACTAAATTCAATGTAGTCTGGCGGTACAGACTAAGCAACCAATTCAATAGAGTTCAATTTTAGAATTGGGAGGGTAGACGATGATAACGGTATCAACATCGCAAAGAATGGTGAATTTGTTAGCTTTCTTTATGATCCCAAGTTTACGTTTCTGGTAAGTGGTGTTTCGGGTCTTCTCTTTCGTTATGAGCTCCATTCTTAGCTTTGCACGCCCATCGATCTGCAACCACAAAAATAGGATATATATGTTAATCAAATAAGATATTGAATTATTCCAATTAACAATCAATAATTAATTTGAGATTCTATTACCATAATTAAAATGTTAACAATCAAATCAAAAGGGATATCTATGGTTGATTAGGGTTATTAGCAGTAAAAAATTAAATCAGGAGATAATAACATTATAACATCGATAAGGATCAAGAACAATGGTAGGTATAAACAACGGATTCAACAAGCTTACAGAGTGAGGGAGGTCGGCTGCAAAACGAACCTGCAAGATTGATTTAGAGATCGACAAAATCAAGTATTCAAGTTTATGAAATAACATAAAAAAAAGACGTATATTGAGTTGGTACTGGTGGATTAACCCAATGGTCACATCAATATACCTATTAAAGTTGATTAACCCAATGGTCACCATAGAACATCATCAATATACCAAACTCTTCCAATATAACTGTGCAGCATCATCATAGAGTATCCAATCCCGAGTCTGGATTTTAGCAGAAAATTCAGTCCAAATAAATTACCAAACATTAAGCATATAACTTTGCGGCTTCGAAAATTACCTGTCTCAAACGTAAGAGCTTCAAGATCTTCTTTGACTTAGGGTCCATGGCATTGATACTGAACATTGCACACAAGAACAGAAATTCATACACTTGTATCATTTGCAAAAGATTAAAAAAGATAGGGATCAAAGCAGCAGAAACAAAAGCCATGAAAATTGAAATAAAGAGATAACACTCACCCTATGGAAAATCAACTTTCTGTCAGCAGCTTTCTTCTTCTTCAAGAGTTCAGACTCTTGCTTCTTTGCCAAAGCCCATTCCTCGCTTCTCTTTTGCTTCTTCAATACGGACTCAGGAACAACTTGTCCTGCCTTAGCAACTTCAACCATTTCTTCTCACTAAAACACATATTGTCAAATCAATACAGCCTTCAATTACTCCATTACAAATAAAACAACACAAATATGTAGAAAAAAACACATTTAGTCAAGAACCAAACTCCACAGGGCAGTTACCAAACTCCAAATAAATTCCAGTAGCCAAGAACCACTCAAGGATTTCAAGAATAAAATAAAATATAACAACCAACTTAGGAAAATTGTTGGGAAATTCAATCACTGCAACACATCAGATATAAGATGGATACCTGTCATTGCACCTCAACACTGTTGTAATTAACAATTTCGCAAGCAACAACGACATCCTGTTTTTGGAGTTCAAGAGTCAGTGTTCGTTTTCTCAACCAACACTCATTTATGCCTCAGATGTATTGTTGGGTCATCTGAAGATTTGAAGATGACCTCCCGATCTTCCATTTTATATCATCATACTTAGAATATTTTGAGGTTCTTTTAGCAACTTGGTTTCTATACAAATGTTCGGTAAAGTCGAAGATCAACCGAAGAAGACAAAGAAGGAGAACATCTTTCAAAGCGGATTGAAGATAGACTCCTCAGCCTAAAGCCAAGTATGCCCACTTGATCAACACCATTGGCCAGGATGGTGCCGATCTCAGTCTTCAGGAGCTGAAGACCTCTTCGGCTGAAGACCTCTTCGGCCGAAGATGTCTTCGCCGAAGACTTCTTCGGAAGCGGAAGATTTCTCAATCTTCAGAAGCCGAAGACTTCTTAGTTTTAGGAGCCGAAGACTTCTCAGTCTTAAGAGCCGAAGACCTCTTCGGCTGAAGACCTCTTCAGCCCGAAGAAGACATCTTCGGAAGCCGAAGATTTCTCAATCTTCAGAAGCCGAAGACTTCTTAGTCTTAGGAGCCGAAGACTTCTCAGTCTTAGGAGCCGAAGACCTCTCAGTCTTCAGGAGCCCGAAGATCTCTTCGGTAACCAAAGACTTCTTAATCTTCAAGGCCTGAAGATTTCTTCAAACTCATAGTATATTGTGATATCTTGCATTGACGTGGACCTCATCTGGAGATCAGATAAAGTAAGTTTTGTCTACTACACCATTTTAAGGAAAGGTCTCTACCATCCTTCTGCAGGTCAACACTTCAAGCCAAAACACCTCAAGACAAAAAGTACATCCTGTACCTTGGTGAAGATCTGTGTCCATCCCTTGCTCAACAGGTGTCCCATGCATTTAATGCACGAGGCACTATAAATATGGAGGATGGTTCAACATGCAAGATCACCAGCTCTCAAGCATTCAAGCTCTCTAAGTGCACTGGCATTCTCTCTCTAAGAAGTTCTTATTGTTTTCTAAGTGTTTTACAATTGTTCTTCATTTCTCTTAGTGTAAGATTGTTTGAATAGATTTCATCTATTCTCTTCCGCAACAATCAAAAGTTTTCTATGTGTAATTCTTGATTTCAAATCAATAAGAATTAAAGTAAGTGAAAAAACCGTGTGTATTGTATTCAACCCCCCTTCTACAATACTTTTCTTCTTTACTATCTGCTATTTGGGACCAACATGTATATTATCATAGTTTCGAAACTGACCGTGAATACAACACCCATTTTTGTGCATTTGTCAACAGTTATGTTATTAACTTTCCCTGCACAAAGTAATTATGTATATCTTAATGAGTTTTGGTTAAGAAAACCATAGACGGACGAGTAGCAGACTCTAGACTCTTCTATCCGCAACATTTCTCTTTTCAGGCAATAAAAATATAACTCCATAACCATGAATAGGGAAAGGAACTTAAGAAAGTGGTACCTTTAATCTGTAGAACTGTATCTTTGCATCCAAAAATGTACACTATCTGCTTAAAAGTAACATGTTCTAACACTTGGAAATCAAAACTGCAGAGAACTCAAAAATCAATCATGGAGGAAAACATAACTTTAGTTCATGATAGAATACAATTCCATTCAAGAACTTTAATCTAAGTAAAGAAATCGAGAAATCAGGAACAAATAAGACCTACAACATATTAGCACATATCAGGAACAAATCGAGAAATCAGGAACAAATCAGGAACAAATCGATAAACCAAACAGGGGCTCAGTCGTATACCTCTATAATCGATGGTGGTGGTGGCGATGTCGACTGGTGGTGGTGGCTGATGGTGGTGGTTTCTGGTAGTCGACAACGGCAGGGGTGGTGGGGAGGGCTCTCGACAGCGGCAGGGGTAGGGAGGGTTCTCGACGGTGGTGGTGGTGGTTGATTAGGGCAGCGGCAGTGGTGGGGGCGACGAGGGCTCTCGATGGAGTGTTGCCGTCGATGGGATGAAGAGGACGAGACATGAGAGGATGAAGTCTTTGAGAGGGAAACAATTGGGGTGTGTGTCGATTGGGGGGAAAATTGGGAGGGAGTCTGAAATAATTTTCTGGGGGAATTGGGAGGGAATTGGGTGTGTGTCGATTGGGGGGGAAAACTGGGAGGGAGTTTGAAATAATTTTCTAGGGAAAATTGGGAGAGATTCTGAAATAATTTTCTGAAATCATAATATCAAATTTTAAATATAAAAAATCTAACAGAATATTTAATTTTTATTTTATAAAAAAACATTATTTTATTAAACCTAAAATAAATTACATTATTATTAAACTATCGAAAAAAACTCGTAAAATAAATTAAAGCCCAGTTGGATCCATTAAAGTTCAACTATGTACGTTAAAGCCCAACTGGGTACGTTAAAGCCAACTGGATCTCTTAAAGCTCGACCGTTCCATTAAAGACCAACTGGATCCGTTAAAACTCAATTGTGTATGTTAAAGCCCAACTGTGTACGTTAAAGCCCAACTAGGTACGTTAAACCCCAACTGGGTACGTTAAACCCCAACTGGATCCATTAAAGTTCAACTATGTACGTTAAAGCCCAACTAGATCCATTAAAGCCCAACCGGGTACGTTAAAGCCCAACCGTATCCAGTAAAGCTCAATTGTACCCATTAAAACCAAATTGGATCCATTGAAGCCCAACTGGAAACGTTATAGCCCAACCGGATCCGTTAAAGCCCAACTATATCCATTAAAGCCCAATTGGGTACGTTAAAGCCCAAATGGATCCGTTAAAGCCCAACTGGGTACGTTAAAGCTAACTGGATCTGTTAAAGGTCGACCGTATCCATTAAAGACCAACTGGATCCATTAAAGCTCAATTCTGTATGTTAAAGCCCAACTGTGTACGTTAAACCCCAATTGGGCACGTTAAAGCCCAACCGGATCCATTAAATAGATACCAAGTACGTTAAAGCACAACCGCGTATCCATTAAAGCTCAACTATACCCATTAAAGCCCCACTAGGTACGCTAAAGCCCAACCAGATCCATTAAAGACCAACTGGGTACGGTAAAGACCAACTGGGTACGTTAAAGTTCAATAAGATCCATTAAAGACCAACTAGGTACGTTAAAGCCCAATAAGATTCGTTAAAGCCCAATAAGATCTGTTAAATCCTAATAAGATTCATTAAAGACCAACTAGGTACGTTAAAGCCCAGTTGGGTATGTTAAAGCCCAGTTAGGTATGTTAAAGCCCGACTTAGTATGTAAAGCCCAACCGGATCCATTAAATCCCAACTGGATACATTAAAGCCCATCTAGATCCATTAAATCCCAACTGGACCCATTAAACCCCAACCGGATACACTAAAGCCCAACTGGATACATTAAAGCCCAATCGGATACATTAAAGCCCAACTGTGTACATTAAAGCCCAATCGGATCCATTAAAACCCAACTGTGTATCCATTAAAGCCTAACTAGGTACGTTAAAGCGCAAGTGGGTACGTTAAAGACCAACTGGGTACGTTAAAGGCCAGCTGGGTACGTTAAAACCCAATTGTGTATGTTAAATTCCAATTGTGTATGTTAAAACCCAACTGGGTACGTTAAATCTTAACTGGATCATTAAGGCCTAACTAGGTATGTTAAAGCCCAAGTGTGTACGTTAAAGACCAATTGGATCCATTAAAACCTAATTAGGTACGTTAAAGACTAACTAGGTGCGTTAAAGCCCAACTGCGGACGTTTATTTTTTATTTTCTAAATTTTTTAAGAAAAATAAACTTTTTTATTTTTAAATAGGGTTTTCGGCGGATTTTCGGCGGTTCATTTTTTTTTTTTTTATAATTTTTTCGGAGGATTTCCGACGGATTTTTAATTTTTATTTTTTTTAATTCTTTTAAAAAAATAAATAATTAATTATTTTCGGCGGATTTTCGGCGGATCTTTGTTTTTAAGTTTTTTTAAAAATACAAAATATCCGCCGGAAGTTTTATAATTTTTTCGGCGGATTTCCGACGGATTTTTATTTTTTATTTTTTTTATTCTTTTAAAAAAATAAATAATTAGTTATTTTCGGCGGATCATTTTTTTTAAATTTTTTTAAAAATACAAAATATCCGCCGAAAGTTTTTTAATTTTTCGGCGGATTTCCGACGGATTTTTTTTAATTCTTTTTAAAAAAATAATTAATTAATTATTTTTGGCGGATTTTAATTAATTAATTTAATTAATTAAAATCTGCCGAAAATAAATAATTAATTATAATTAATAAGAAAAAAATTAAAAAAAATTATAAATCCGTCGGAAATCCGCCGAAAATAATTGATTTTTTTTAAAAATAAAATAAAAATAAATTTTCGGCGGATTTCCGGCGAAAGTCAAAGTGGGTTGACCCGTTTGACTTCCGTCGGAAATCCGTCGAAAATTTCTGGCGGAAAAATCCGTCGGAAAATTCTGCCGGAAAAAGTCTTTTATTTAGTAGTGTATGTATATTTATATTTATAGATCTTTTTGTGATGTAAATACTATTACATGTGATTATGCGTCATTTATATTCAGACATATATTATCATATGTGATATTTACAAATATCCACCTAGTGGGATCATATATGATACATAATAATATATCACATGTTAAACGAAGTTAATCATATGTGATTCAAAAACGTAAATCTAAAAAACAGAGAAAAAATGGTGAAATAAATAATGAATTCGTTATGGATATCACATGTGATATTTGATGAAAATTATGATTTTATCTAGAAAATAATAATATAAATTTGATAAAAAAAATTATGAATTTATTAAAATTAAAAAAATAAATAAATTTAAAAGATATTATGAAATTTTTAAGGATATATCCAATTCAAATTGTAATTATCCTAATTTAAAAAAAAAAATTATTTATGCTATTTTTTAATTAATAAATTATGTGACTCATATTTCTTCTCGCCTTCTCGCAAATTGACTACCTTCTCATTTGAACTTGCCCCTATATATATATATATGGGTGAGTTCAAATGAAAACTCATTTTTCATTGTACACATTAGGACAAATTTTAACCATTGATCAAAATTTAGAAAACTAATCAATGGTAAATACATAATAAGGTTAATTGAGAAGAGATTAAGGACAAAATTGGAAATTTGAATCAGCGTCTATCTTGTTTGATTTTTTATTTTATTTTTAATTAAAAATAAATTTACCCCCTTAAACTTTAAAATAAATTATCTTAAAAATTAATAATATTTTAATCAAACAAATTACATAAAAAACGAGAATTTCGTGCTCTTCGATATGACATCCATCTCGATATAGTTTTTTTTCCCGTTTTAACCATTTTTTACATGAAATTCTATATATGTGTTATATTCATTATGAATATGCATGCACGTCCTCGAGTGTCCACTGTGTCCACATTCGGTATGAATAATAAAGGTGAACGTTCATTCCCTATTCATGATGAATAATACAGTATTCAGGATGAATAATACAACATTCAGGATGAATAATACACAAATCCATGATTCATGTATTATTTATCATGAATCGTGTATTATTCACCCTAAATGTTGTATTATTCATCCTGAATGATACATTATTCAAGATAAATAATATATGAATGACCCATGAAGGTGTAGACACATGACACACTCTCTTTTGTTTCCCAATTCACAACCGAAATTTGGTTTAATTCATTATGAATATGTATGCGCATCCCCGGACGTCCCACATTTAATATGAATAAAAATGTGAACGTTCATTCATTATTCATGATGAATAATATAATATAGTATTCAGGATGAATTACACAACATTCATGATGAATAATACACGAATTCATGAATCGTGAATTATTCACCCTAATGTTGTATTATTCATCATGAATGATACATTATTCGTGATGAATAATACTTGAATGACCCGTGAACGTTCATTCATTGTTCATGATGAATAATATAGTATTCAGGATGAATTACACAACATTAATGATGAATAATACACGAATTCATGAATCGTGAATTATTCACCATGAATGTTGTATTATTCATCCTGAATGATACATTATTCATGACGAATAATACATGAATGACCTGTGAAGATGTAGAGACTTGACGTGCTCTCTTTTGTTCCCCGGTTTACAACAGAATTACTCGATAGGTTCTCGATTCGTCTTGATGGGTGTTGGGTTACGGTGCTGAAGAAACGCGATGCCTTACGACGTTGAAGGAAGTGTTTGAGAAGATGATGTCGAGTTACATACTTACGGTGTTGAGGTGTTGTACAAACTTGAACGTACATAAATATTCATAATGAATATAACACATATATAACATTTCACGTAAAAAACAAGTTAAAATGGTAAAATAAACTATATCGAGATGGATGTCATATCGAAGAGCACGAAATTCTCGTTTTTATGTTGTAATTTGTTTGATTAAAATATTAGTAATTTTTAAGATAATTTATTTTAAACTTTAATTGGGTAAAAGTTTTTAATTAAAAAATAAAATATAAAGTTAAATTATCTTCCATTTTTACCCCTAGACATCTTAAAATTAAAAACTCTATTTAATATGAGTTGTTGGATCAAAATATGACTGAGATTTGTCCTCACGTGCACAATGAAAGATGAGTTTTCATTTGAATTTTCCTCTCTCTCTCTCTCTCTCTATATATATGTGTATATATATATATATATATATATATATATATATATATTGACCATGCATCTCCATTTGATCCAACAACTCTCATTAAACAACATTTCAATTAAAAAAATTAAAATGGGTTTATATGCTTTATTCTTCTTCTTTGCCTCCATTTTTGGTTGTGCTACCCACCGAGAATTACGTTTTGGGTTTCATACCTATTTTCCCACTTCTTACAACAAACATAGACATGGTTTATGTGTATGCGGTGAAAATTATAGATCAATCGATAACCCATCATTGAGCTTACTGTATATTTGTGTGTGTAAAACCATAACCCATCAACTTCATCTTTTACCAAGAATAATCGAAAACCTATTGAGACTAATAACAATATTAACCTATCGAGACCAATCGAGAACCCATCAAAAAACAATCGAGAACCAAAAAAATAAAACTGAGAATATGTAGACTTGAGATTATAGTATCTTCATGATAAATATTATAGTGAAAATATATATTCATGATGAATATTATACTGATATATGAATATTGGAGAGCTATTGTATACATGTGAACATACATAAATATTTAACGATGATGACCTTTTGGTGACAAGTAAACATTTATATATTTATATATAATACTAATATATATGAATATCTGTGGTTATGGACCTCCTCTTGGCGGTAGCTAACTAGCTATTGTACTATGCATATTTAATGACGATGGCATTTTGATGTATGCGAGCTTGGCTCGTGAGTAGCTAATCATGGCGACCTAGTGAAGCGACTCAACCATATCGCCTATGAATATTTTGTGGACATGGGCGACCCAATGCCACAATGCTATGCCGCGTGCACATATCGCATCTGCCATATGACAGCTTTTGTTCCAAATTAGGATAAATTTGATAGTCATGTTACTTAATACTTGATCTTTACTCCTTAGATGAACCAACATCTATACAACTTGATTTCTCCATTATTTAGCCATTGTGCGCCGCAGGAACACCAGCATAAGCTTCTGTCTTCAGTCCAAAACTCCAATGATTTAGGCGACGGGATGCGCGACATAGCTCGCGAGGTTACACGCGTATGTATCGGTGGAAACAACAATCTCATTGTTAGATCAAGAGACTGAAGATCGAAGACCCAAAGCCCAATGACCATCTTAATTGTGTAATTTTGGAACTTTTATTCATTAAAAGGGAAAGCTAGCCAGAGGCTAGCAACAAGGAGAGATTACATCAACCCGAGACAAGCATACGGAGATAGACGCCACGAGACAAAGTTACTTCTACACCCTCTACGCCTGTGTGTCACCCATCTAAACGAATTAACAACTATAAAGTCGAACATGTCACTCAGTTTAGGTGCTAACTTTTCGAACAGGTAATTGTTACGAAAACGCCATATGGAAAAGCAGGAGATCATAAGTATAACTTCGACTCCTTTCCGAAAATCCTTAGAAACCCGGGAAGATACAATACCATTCAGCGCCGCTTCTATAGAAGAGAAAGAGAAGAAAGGAAAGTTCCACCACCTTTGAATCTTGTTCCATAACTACAATCTTCAATACACTCTTATATTTAGTAAATTAGTTGATAAGCTAGTTGATAAGCTAACTGGTTCGTAAAAAAAAATTAATTTTAGATTATTATTTAACAGATAAGCTATTTACGTTTGGTAGAAACTAACGGGTAAGTTAGATAAGAGATGTAAATGGTATAAAGTTTTTTTGAAAAAAATCTTTAATTTTAACATATAAGAACATAATGGAAAAGTATCTGAAATAACCGTTTAAAGAAACTTACTTATTAGATAGTTTTTGATTTATTAAAAAGGCTTTTTTAATTAAGTTCAAAATATAAGTTAGTTCAAAAAATGATTTTTTTTTTATTGTTTTTTGAAAATTTAATGTTTTGTTAATGTTTATAACGAGGTGGGATTAATGCCCGCACGTTGCTGCGGATGGAAAGAAATATTAAGACCATAAATTTGAGCATCACCAATTATGAGAACAAAACATTTTGTGTCTGTTAGCAGCATCACTATAATTTACAAAATGCCCTATGAGGATGATGTGTGTGTATGATAGGAAGCGAAAATAAATTGGCAAATGGTACATTACATCATTAAACTTAAAAAAAAGTTACATTGTTATTAAACCTAAATTAAATTATAATAAAAATATGAATTAAACAAATTTTACATAGGTTTTGGGTTGGAGAAGACACAGTCATTGAGATGCGATGCATGTTAAGGGATCTTTATTTTATGCTTATATAATAAAAATAATTTTTATAATATAACTTTTATTTATTTAAATTAGAAAATGAAAAAGTTATAAATGATCGAAATGTCATTTACTTAACGGTCAGGAGCTAACAACTTTTAGTTTCGAGGACCAAAACGTTACGCAAATGCAAAATCGAAAGTCTATTTTGGAATCAACAAATTATGGGGACTAAATCCAAGAGGAAAATAAAATTATAGGGACCAAATCTGTAACTCTACAAACATAGAAAAAAAAATTAAAAGGTGAAGGACCAAATCTGTAAGTTACTAAAAAGCTCAAGGACCAAAGCTGTAAATTACTGTTCATGAACAGTGAAATCGTTCCTTGTAAATGTTATATAGTATAATAGTGATGATTTTAGCTATGATTCAACAAACAAATTACAAATATAGTAAAAATATCTTGTTATTTATTGTAATTTGTAAATGTAATAAAAGTGAAAATGTAATTTGTATGAAATGTATATATTTTGATCCTAACCTTATTTTGTGTAACTTATTTTTATATAAATGTTTGAAATATGACATCTATGGTAATAAAATAAAAGTTTGAAAACATATTATAATAAATAGAAATCCGATGAAAATACCTTGAATTTTCATACAATTTTACGATCATTTAAAAAGTAAGTTAATTCAATCACTGCAACAAAAATGGGTTTACAGAATGCCTAAAATGTCTAAGTATCACAATAGAATGTTTTACATATAAGACCAAATAATAAAATGTCATATCTAAAAGTGTTGGAGCATCTCTAATAATCTAACTTAGGTAGTGAAATGCATAGATATTAGTGTGAGAAGCAAAATAGTATATTGTTACTCCAATCATGTGTTTGGGTAAAAATTCCAACGGTCTATAGTCGTACGACCGTTGATAGTCGACGCTCTTCCTTTGGGACGACCTCGACTAGGCAACCCAAAAACCCGCCTGGCAAGTTCTGTCGTACGACCTGATTACAGTTACTAATTTGCAACATACTTTATATTATGTTTTATGCAGGATTTCAAGGACGTTTATGATGAGAGATCATAACGGAAGACGTTACCAATAACAACGGATATAACGGATGCTATCATCAATATCAAACGGTTACTTTATTAAAGATATGCATTCAAGACTTGCTAACGGACAATTGAAGTATAAATATGAAGATTGAACTTCACATTCGGACATCTGATTCTTAGACCTTACAAGCTCACAGATTACGTTCTCAATCTCGCTCAGTTTCTCTCGAAGTTCATAAGATCCATTGCCGTTTGTCGTACGACGCACGACCGAAGTCTAATTACACACGACACACGATCGACTTTACTTTATTGTATTGTTTTACATTACATTTCATTTGTAACACTTGTTAACAAGGACGACGTCCCTGATTGACGTCCATAGTGCACGACGACTCACACTCGTCCGCGGTTTTTACCCATTTTAGGGGGTTTCCGCGTCACCAATTCTCTCGTCTCATTTATTTTAATCTTATTATTGTCATACAGTTATCAAAGTTACTTTCTTTGGTTGGATTAAGCTCCACATTTACCTTAAATTTCCTTTGGGAGATTTTTGGCATAAACAGTTTGGTACCATCCGTGGGACCCCATCCAAAGAAAATCTTCGATAATCTTACGACGTACTAACGTTTTCCTTCGAGTGTTCTCTTCTTTCAGTTATTCAGGATAATGGCATTCCAAGGATCTCAAGATCATATTGTGGCCCAGATGAACATGGAGCTGACTGCTGCTCGTGCTCGTATTGACGCCCTAACAGCCCAGGCTCGACAAGCAGCTGAAACCATCGAGCATCTAAGAAATCAGAATGGAAATAATGTGACGGGGACTACGAATGCTTTTGCCGGTACTTGGAACGTACCCCCTCCATTGCCTAATTATCCTCGTCCACCACCAATTAATTCCTCAAACTTTGTAATCCCAACCATGCCTATGGCCTCCAAGCCATTCAATGGATATGCCTCTGATTCTTCACATCAGATTAGTTTCAACGGATCGGGCTATGTTCCATTGGGTGTCCCAAGTAATGTCCTGATAGATCCCGTTGCACAACGATTGAAGCTTCTAGAAGAACAGAATGAACGTGTCTTGTCGATGTTAGCCAAATTGTCGGGGGCAACAGTTCCAGTTGATGTCGATCCACGTATAGGATTTCAGGCGTCGCCGTTCGTTGATGAGATCGCTTTGGTGGACGTCCAAAAGAAGTACAGCATCCCGACCTTCACTCCAAAATATTCTGGCGTCACTGATCCAACAGAACACGTCGCCCAATACAAACAACTTATGTGGATTGTCTCGATACCGTATCAGTTCCAAGAAGTATGTATGTGCAAAAGTTTTGGGGCGACCTTGACCGGAGAAGCTTTACAATGGTTGATTAATCTCAAACCTAAAACCATCGGGTCTTTTGCAGAGTTGGTGAATCAATTTACTCAACAATTCGCTAGCAGCCGAAAAATGGAAAAAACAGACGAGCGACCTTTACTATGTCGTACAGAAAAATGGAGAGTCCATCCGGGACTATTTTAACCGTTTCAACGCGGAGATGATTGGTATCCGAAATTGCGACGTAAAAACAGCTATAGAATCATACAAACGAGGTCTGGACGATAGTTCAGGGCTGTATCTCGACCTTACGAAATATCCTCCAGAAACTTTCGAAGACGTACGAGCGAGGACGCTCGCTCATATGAGGGTCGAAGATGACTTCGCCTTCAGAAATAAACACTCGAGCGACAAGAAAAGCCTAGGTGTTAAAAAGCCAGACTTTAAACCGAAGTCGACCAGTCGATCAGAGCCTGGCAGACAGATTTCAAATGTCAGATTTGAAAATAAAGGGCCGACGACTTCCAAATCTGTCCAGTATCCTAAGGTATCATCTTATGGTTTCACTGGATCAGCCAAGGACGTCGTCACGTCCCTGAAACAGCTCCAACAAAACGTTCGATGGCCAAAGAAAAGCGACAAAGACAGTGATAAGAAAGATAAGACAAAATGGTGCGATTTCCACAGTGACTTTGGTCATATAACGGATGATTTCATCGCTTTGAAGAAAGAACTGTCCTGGCTTAATTCGAAAGGTTATTTACAAGAATTGACGGGAAAAAAGGATGTGCGTCCCACATCCCCATAACATGCCAAAGTGATTAATTGTATCACCGGAGGCTCTGATGTCTGTGGGACCACATATTCAGCTGCTAAGAGACATGCTAGTCGCGGTCCCGACGACCGACCAATTCCAAAGGAGGCAAGATCCAAGGAGGACGCAGAATTAGAAGCTTTGCCCTTGACGTGCGACCAAGCAGTTCTCGACGATGTACATCAGAAACATCATAATGGACTAATTATCCAATTAAGCATTGGAAATTTTCTGATAAAGAGGATACTCGTCGACGGAGGTAGTTCAACTAACATTATCTTTTTTGATGCAGTGAAAGCAATAGGAATCGACAAATCCGAGATTACACGACGTTCGACTACACTCGTTGGATTTAACGGAGGAGCGACAAGTACCATGGGGGAAATCACACTACCAGTATATACTAAAGGAATCAACAGACAGACGAAGTTCAACGTCGTCACTGTTCATCAGCTTATAACGTCATCCTTGGGCGACCATGGATCCACGATATGAAAGTTGTACCTTCGACGTACCATCAAACCTTGAAATTCCCCACGCAATGGGGGGTACAGGAGATCAAAGGAGAAAGAAAAGTTGCTAGGGAATGTTACAAAGTCTCTTTGAATCCCCCGAAGCAAACAGTATAGCAATTACAGAACCAGGACGTTCCTGGGACCGATGACGATTATCGCTTGGAAGTTGTCGTACTAAACCAGGATAAGCCTGATCAGATGGTCTACATAGGTTCGACACTCGATCCATCCTTCAAAAAACGACTAATTTCTTTTTTGCAGGACCACTATGATTGCTTCGCGTGGACGCACGAAGATATGGTAGGCATCGATCTGAGTATTATTTCTCATAAACTTCACGTCGATCCATCATTCAAACCCGTTCAACAGAAAAGACGAAAATTTTCTCCTGAGAGAAATAAAGTTATCAACGACGAAGTTGATAATTTGCTTAAAACAGGAAAAATACGAGAAGTCAAGTATCCAGATTGGCTCGCCAACGTTGTTGTTGTCCAAAAGAAAAATGGTAAATGGAGAGTGTGCATTGATTTCACAGACCTTAACAAGGCCTGTCCAAAAGATCCATTTCCATTGCCACACATCGATTCTATGGTCGACGCTACAGCTGGACACGAATTACTCACTTTCATGAACGCATATTCTGGATATAACCAGATATTGATGCATTCCGACGATCAGGAAAAAACGGCTTTCATGACAGATAAAGGTATTTATTGTTACAAGGTAATGCCTTTTGGTCTTAAGAATGTAGGTTCGACGTATCAACGGCTAGTAAATATGATGTTTAAAGAGCATTTGGGCGACACTATGGAGGTATACATCGACGACATGCTTGTCAAATCGAAACATATGGACGATCATATAGGACATTTGAAGCAATCGTTCGACATTTTACGTGAATACAAAATGAAGTTGAATCCGACAAAATGTTCTTTTGGAGTTCGAGCTGGCAAATTTCTCGGTTATATGGTCACACGACGAGGAATCGAAGCTAATCCAGACCAAATTAAAGCAATTATCGAGCTAAAATCACCCAGAAATTTTAAAGAAGTCCAACGTCTAACAGGACGTGTAGCAGCGTTGAACAGGTTCATCTCTCGGTCATTCGACAGATGTCACCTATTCTACAACGTCCTACGAAAAAATAAAGGATTCGAATGGACTGATAAGCACGAGGAGGCGTTGCAACAACTCAAGAAATACATGACATCACCTCCTTTCCTTTCTAAACCTGAGAAAGGTGAAGCTCTTCAACTCTACCTGGCCGTCAGCATTAATTCGGTAAGTGCAGTCCTTATACGAGAAATCGACGGACGACAATTGTCAATCTACTATGTAAGTAAAACTCTACTAGACGCTGAAACCAGGTACTCGTCTATAGAAAAACTCTTGCTTTCGTTAGTCATGGCCGCTAAGAAGCTACGGCATTATTTTGAATCACATCATAACTGTGGTAACTAACTTTCCATTAAAGTTTGTGTTAAGAAAACCAGGACGATTAGCTAAATGGAGCATCTACCTCAGCAATTATGATCTGGATTTCAAGCCCAAGACGGCGATCAAATCACAGGTCTTGGCAAATTTTGTTACAGATTTCAGTCCAGAACTAGAAGAAGCAACGACGTCCAACGAATTAATTGTGGCGACTTTGCACAAAACTACTTGGACTCTCGACGTCGATGGTTCGTCGAACATACGAGGAACAGGCCTGGGTGTCGTCCTACAGTCCCCACAAGGGGGCAAAATAGTGTACTCCATACGGTGCGACTTCAAGGCAACAAATAATGAGGCAGAATACGAAGCACTGATTGCAGGAATGAAAATTGCTCATGACTTGGGGGCAACATGTCTACATGTCCGGAGCGACTCGTCCCTAGTTGTTAACCAAGTTAATGGAGAATTTGCAGCAAAAGACTCAAGGATGATTGCTTATTATAAAATAGTAAAGGAAGAAGCAAATAAGTTCAGTCGCTTCATAGTCGAACAGGTACCAAGAGATCAGAACACTCAAGCTGACGCATTAGCCAACTTGGGATCAACACTTAGTCAAACGACATTCGACAATATCCCAATAGTCCACCTTGCAACACCAACAATCAAAGACGACAGTAATACTCTGGTCGCACCAATTGAGGAAGAAAGCTCCTGGTCGGACGACATTAAAAATTATATAGCGAACGATCAATTGCCTGATGACAGAATGGAAGCAAGAAAGGTCAGGTTTAAAGCATCAAGGTATGTCATGATCAGAGGACAATTATATCGAAGATCTTCGACTGGTTTGAATCTACGATGTATTATCAACAAGATGCAAGTCCAGAAAATCCTACAAGATATGCACGATGGTGAATGTGGAAATAACTCAGGAAGTCGCAGTCTAGCCAACAGGATATCGCGACAAGGTTACTATTGCCTGACATTAAGGCAGGATGCGATCAGGTATGTACAATCGTGCGACGCATGTCAGCGACACGCAGGTATGTCTCATAAACCATCTGAACTCTTGCACTCGACATTGATTCCATGGCCCTTTATGAAGTGGGGAATGGACATCGTTGGGAAATTACCACCTGCCCCTGGGCAAAAGGTATTTCTTCTAGTTTTAACAGATTATTTCTCTAAATGGATAGAAGCAGCGGCTTTCTCCCAGGTTCGGGACAAAGAAGTCATTTCTTTTATCCAAACTAACATTATTTGCAGGTTCGGAATTCCTTCCGAAATAACGTGCGACAATGGGACGCAATTTATAAGTGGTCGGACGCGAAGATTTTGTGAAGAAAGAAACATCAAGTTGGTAACATCTACACCTCGATATCCACAGTCGAATGGACTAGCCGAGTCAAGCAATAAAACTATTATCAATTCAATCTAGAAAAGACTCAAAGCTGCCAAAGGAAAATGGGTGGAAGAATTACCTTCCGTTCTATGGGCAAATCGTACGACCCCACGTACGTCCATAGGACAAACTCCCTTTTCCTTAGTCTATGGATGTGAAGTTGTGTTACCTATTGAGGTACGACTACCGACTTCAAGGCATACGTCCGTTGAGCATAACTTGGTCGACTTAAGTTATGACCTCGACGCTCTAGAAGAGCTTAGAGAAGCTGCGCACATTCGCATGGCGGCACAGAAACAAGTGGTCGAGCGACATTTCAACAAAAATGTCCAAATCAAAGTTTTTCAAGAAGGTGACTACGTTCTACGTCGAGTATTTCAAAATACTCAAGAGGTCAATGCAGGTAAGCTTTACACTAAGTGGGAAGGTCCTTATCAAATCTCTAGTGTCGTGGGTAAAGGATCTTATAAAATCCAAACCCTCGACGGTCGAACTCATTAGATCTGTGAGAAGAATGTATTGCCTGATCCTAATCTTCCACATGTCAAACTCATTAGATCTGAGCATTGGAACCTTTGAGACCAGAACGCTATCACTTGAACCATCCATGATGATTGTTGTTTTTCTGAGTTTAACAAAGCTCTGATACCACTTGTCAGGATCGTAACTCAAACAAGAATTTAATTCACACACACTCAGAATCAATGCTAAAGAAGTTGCGGAAAAACACTTTAACACTAACAATCAATGGAACAGTATATAAAACTCAAATCACAAGTTTATATTGATTCAACTTGATGATTGCACACAAAACCTCAATCTGTTGAACAGGCTCAACAGACGTTCTATACTTCTCTATAGAAAGGATTCTATTTATCTTGAGGTTAATTCTCTCTGACAAAAAACATTGACTTAATCTATCAAATACTTCTATACTATATATACAAGACTTATTACAAGATAATTATCAAAATAAAATTGATCTTCAGTCCATAATTATCTCCTTTACTTTAGCTTCAATCTATACAACTGTCTTCATTCCCATACGGAGTCTTCATTTCATAAGCAGCACTATCTTCATGAGCAGTATTAATTCTGAACTAGCAGTATTAATCTCAGCAAGCAGTATTAACTCCTTCAAGCAGTAGTAATTGTGATCTGGCAGTACTAACTTCCTCAGACAGTAGTAATAGTCATGTCTAGCAGTATTAACCATCCTTAGCACATTTCAGACCCAACAATCTCCCCCTAACTTGACTTTTCAAATTTAGAAGTTAAGTTCTTCAAAAACTGGTCTTCATGATGCTTTCAAAACCTAAGTTTACACCCCTAGATTAGGATCCAAACCCAAGCTTTGATTGATGATCCTGCTAACCACAATCCTTGCCATTTCTGAGCCTTGAGGACAGATTAGTTTGGCTTTCAGCATCCCCTGTAGCTTGGCTAGGCTATGGTCATATATCTTATCCACCAGATAATATTCATGAAATCTTTTATCTATGGTCAAGATATACACCCCACACCTTTCAATAAGCATCCAGTTGTCCACAGACTTGAAGACATCTTTGATGACATGCTTGACAAGATCTGGACTGAACATCATGCATAAATACTCCATTGCTAGTTTCTTGATGTTCATCCCTGGAGTCTTCAGCACATCCCCATACAGATTCATTCCCACTTTAAACATTTCTTCCAAGTCTGACCTTGAACAACATCTGACTATCTTCCCCCAAGTAGAATATACTTCAAAATGATCACCCATTCTTTTGATTCTGAAATATTCTTTGCCTTGATCTTCAAGAATATCCCAGTGGATGATTTCAAGGGCTTGGACTGAAATGGGATCTGCCTTCACTGGATCATTATCTGTTACAGTCATGTAAAGTTCAAAATGCACATTAGATTGACTTGGTTGTTGTGCAGTTTGACTTGATTGCTCAGCTTGACCTGTAACAATTGGTTCTGTATCTTTCTCAGCTTCTGCAACCCTTGGCTTCTTAGACAGTTTCTTGGAAGCTATAGTTTTCACTCTCTTGGCAGATTTGACTTCCACAACAACATGTTCTTCCTTCTTTTCTTTTGAAGGAGTGGTTTCCTCACTCTCAGGGAAGGGTTGTTGGATATTGAGATCATGTCTCTCTTTCATTTGTCTTTCAAACTCAACCCTTTAAGTGAAGTCCCTTTGAAGCTTTTCCATTTCCCTTTTATATAGCTCTTCAACTCTGCTGTATGACATGTTAGCAAACATCTCTTCTTTTACACCAATTGAGCCTTTCAGAAAGTTTATCATTTTTCTCCTTTCTTGATTGGCCAAATAGGTCTTAGAAGGTTGTCTTTTCTGAATCTTTGCTAGCAGTCTGTGCTTGGATGCTTTCACTGTACTTTTCTTGGCCTCAGCTGCAGCTTTCAAGCTCTTTTGATATTCCTCATTCAGCTTAGTGGACAGATCTAGAGCAATCTGCCTATCTTTGGCCTTCTGAGTTTATTCTTCTTGTTGTAGCTCAGCCTGCAGCTTCTTAACCAGTTCCTCATCTAGTTCAATATATTTTAGCTTCTTTGGTGGCTTTGCAGATTCATCCACCTTTGCCTTTCCTTTCCTCTTCAGTTCAGCCTCACTGATTTCTTTCCTTTTTAGCTCAGGGCCTCCCTCTTTGATTTCCACTCCCTTAGCCTTTTGAGTGGCTTTGGGAGTGTCCGTTTTGGCCTTTAGAAGGGTTTCTTCTATCTCTATTTCTTCAACAGAAAGCCCTGTTACTGCTGCTGCCTCTGTTACAGCTGCTAAGCCAATTGATGTTGCTTTCTTGAACGTTTCTACTGCTGGCTCTGTTTCTACTTCTTTACTAGTTTCTGCTTCTTTGCCCTTCTCCCCCTCAAAAGTTGACTTCATCCCATCAGGCCTTTGCTTGTCAGATCCAGTTCTTGACTCCCCCTTATTCTCCCCCTTTTTGGAAGCATCATGAGGGATTCTCCTCTTCTTCAGTATAAACTTGGTTCTTTTCTTCTTTTGCACTTGCTTTAGAACCAATTTCTTGAGGCTGCTGATCTGTACCTGTTGGGAGAGGATTATCTGTTGCATCTCCTCTATGAGTTTGCCCTGAGATAGGACATCCTTATTTATATTTGCCAACGTTTCCATCAATTCATCATAGGTATATCTATCCTCACTACCTTTAGGTGTGTTTACCACCCTTGGAGGATCACTGGAACTTTTAGTAGGGGTCCTCTGCCTAGCAGAGGCACCTTCTACCCCCTTGGTTTCTTGGCACCGGGGACCTCTGGATGATTGCTCACCCAAAGTTGCCATGGGGAAGGTCTTAGATATGTTCACACTATCCTGCCCTGCACTTTGTGCAAAGTCAGTAGTGTGAGCCTTACAGCCCATATGCTCAACCTGCTCCTTAGTGATCACTTTCTTGGGGTTGGGAAACACCCCTGTGGTTTCCCTATCGATATTCTCTAATGGAGAATGCTCCATTAGAGGGCTTGAAGGCTGTGGGGGTGAAGGTACAAGAAGGGAAGGAACCTTCTTTACCTTTTTCCTTATATATATTTTGGTGATGGGTGAAGTTGGATTTTTAAGAAGGGACTGAGGGATGGTAATAGAAATGAGTGGTGTTGGTAGTTCATCAGTTTGGTTGTCAAATGAGGGCTTTGACACTGATGCCTCACCATGGGAAGGAGACACACCCATCATTGTAGAGAACAATGGTGTGTCAATACCTGAGGAGTCCTTACTAGTCCTCCTCATATTAGAAAACACCTTCCCTTTTGGGACCTTTGGTACATATACCTCATTAAAATGAGGTAAATCTGTCAATTCCTTATTCAGTATAGCTTGCACAAACCTGGGATACATATAAAAAGATTTTGTTTTGGTATCCAGGTTTGACAGTAAGTCATTTAAGATCATTTGCGAAAAATTGAACTTCCTGGAGGTTGCTAAGCAGACCATAGCATAAGCAATGGTAATGCTGAACTCACTCCAGCCAGTTGTTTTCTTTGAAATGCAGTGCTGGAGGGTATGAACAAAAAATCTCCACTGATGAGAAAATTTGTTCTTGAAGAACTTATATACCTCAGTGGGACCTCCATATCCCATTCTGCTTACATTTTCAAAAAGATCTTCCTTGGGTAGAGATGTTATACCTAATGCATCATCTAAAAGTAGATGAATGCGAATGGTCTCCTCCGAGATGGTCAGGGGTTTATCACAAACCCTTGACTTGATAACCTGAGTACCCTCTTCATTATGGATGGTGGCATTTGCCCAGAACTGTCTTTGATTCTCCACATAGATTGTGGGTCGACCGTTAAAGCATGGGCGATATGTGTGGATTTTAGGAAGTCCACAATCTGATGAAATCCTTCGGCTTGGTTGGGCTTATTCAGCATTGCCAACTCATTGTGGTCATCGACAAATACAAGACCTGCCATTTGAGAGAGATTCAACTACGAACTAGGGTTAAGAGCTTGAAGAGCAAGAACGTTAGCGAGAGCGAGAGAGAAAGAAGATAAATAAGTGCAAGAAATTCAAAGAGTCGTTTTGATTTTTGGCGGACTAAGGGGGTATTTATACAACCAATAAAACAGTTAACAGAAGTACTAATTTACATTAGCAGTAGTAACTGACCCCCGCAGTAGTAATTCTTTGAAGCAGTAGTAAGTACACTAACAGTATTAACTCATATTAGCAGTAGTAACACATACTGGCAGTACTAACACAAACTAGCAGTATTAACACAGACTAGCAGTATTAACACAGACCAGCAGTAGTAACCCTGATTAGCAGTATTAAATAAGTCAAGCAGTAGTAACTTTACACTGGCAGTATAAACCACCTAGCAGTCGTAACCATACTTAACCATTTTTGAAAAAAATTTCATGGCTAATATAGTGAGCAGTATTAACTGAACTAGAAGTACCAAGTATCCAATCAAAACAACCTGAAACACTTAAACACACGGGGGTTAATAGCACCAATTTAATGAAAGTAAATAAGGAGGAATCTATATAGGTACATAAAGAGAATGAGAATATACTTATTCATTGTTCATCATGCCCACACTTGTGACCAAAAATGTGAATCTACCCACATCAAAAGCTTTTGTGAATAGATCAGCAAACTGGTTACTTGTGTGTACTTTCTGAACCTGAATTAGCTTCTTCTCATTACAGTCTCTGATAAAATGGTACCTTATTTCTATATGCTTTGTTTTTGAATGCTTGACAGGATTATTGACAATGCTAATAGCACTGCTATTGTCTATGAAAATAGGAGTGTGAAGAAATATCATACCATAGTCCATCATTTGATTCTGAATCCATAGCACTTGTGAGCAGCAGCTTGCAGCAGCTATGTATTTTGCTTCTGTTGTTGAAGTGGACACTGTGGTTTGCTTCTTACACTGCCATGATACTAGTCTTGCACCCAAAAACTGACATCCTCCAGTTGTAGACTTTCTGTCCAAGTTAGCTCCACCCAAATCACTATCTGAATATGAAAGTAAGTCAAATGGTGAGTCATGAGGATACCAAAGGCCTAATCTGGGTTGACCTTTGAGATATCTGAATATCCTCTTGACTGCTTGAAAATGTGATTGCTTTGGTCTAACTTGAAATCTTGCACACACACAAACAGGGAACATGATATCTGGTCTAGAAGTTGTGAGATACATGAGAGAGCCAATCATGGATCTGTAATAATGAACATCCACATCCTCCCCCTCAAGATCTGCAGTGATCTGTTTGTGTGTCTCCATGGGTGTGCTTGCAGGCTTTGAGTCTGAGAATCCAAACTTATTAAGAATATCCTGCACATACTTGGATTGGCTTATGAAGATTCCATCTTGTTTCTGCTTAACCTGTAGCCCAAGGAAGAAAGTAAGTTCACCCATAGAACTCATCTTGAATCTCTTATGCATTAATCTTTCAAAATCTCTGCACAGTTGATCTTTTGTGGATCCAAAGATGATGTCATCCACATAGATTTGCACTAACAGGATGTCCTTCTTCTTCCTTTGAATGAACAGAGTCTTGTCAATGATTCCTCTCTCAAAACCATTTTCCAAGAGATAGGTAGACAATGTATCATACCAAGCTCTTGGCGCTTGATGTAGTCCATACAGTGCTTTCTTCAATTTGTATACTCTGTCAGGGTACTTGGGATTTTCAAACCCTGGAGGCTGACAGACATATACTTCTTCTTCAATTTTGCCATATAGAAAAGCACTTTTCACATCCATTTGGTAGACTTTGAACTTCATGAAAGAAGCATAGGCTAAAAACAGCCTAATTGCCTCAATCCTAGCCACTGGAGCAAAAACCTCTTCATAATCAATTCCTTCTTCTTGAGTGTACCCCTGTGCTACCAATCTAGCCTTGTTCTTGATCACTATCCCTCTCTCATCCTTCTTGTTTCTGAAAATCCATTTTGTCCCTATAGCTCTGTGTCCTTTAGGCAGTTATACCAAATCCCATACATTTTGCAGTAAAAACTACAGCAGCTCCTCTTGCATTGCTTCTATCTAGCTTGGATCTTTCATTGCATCATGTGCCTTTTTGGGCTCAACCTGAGATAGAAAGCAAGATAGTAAGCCTGATTGTATGTCTTTTAATCCTCCCAACTTACTCTGATTCCTTGTGATGATTGGAGAATTGATGTCTCCAATCACCAACTGAGGAGGATGATCTTTATGCACTTTTTTTTGATGAATAGTCTCTTCATTAATCTCTGCATCCAGATTAGAGTCATTCTTTTCAGGAGATCTGCCACCAAACACTGAGGAGTTCTCATCATCAGTATCATCTTCTGCCAATGCAGGCATCTCAGGTTCTAGATGTTCTGAAGTCAAAAGCTGATCCTCCTTTTCACCTCTCTCCTCTTCATTCTGAGTAGTTTAAGTATCCTTTGAATCTGAAGCATCTTTCTTCTCTTGAACACAGAGTTCAATAGGATCTGCTGTAGAGATTGGGAACAACACAAACTCTTGTCTTTTATCTTGTACTGATTCTGTCCCTGTTCCTGCATTATTCTCATAACTGAAACCCAAAGAATTAGTTAGTGAATCAATGTCAAAAAGCCAATCAGGGCCTGTACCAAGTTTATTTGGTGTGCTATCATTGCATTTGACATTGTCACTTTCCTCAATTATTCTAGAAGAGGTATTAAATACTCTGTAATCCTTACTTTGGGATGAGTAACCAACCAGAAATCCATCATCTGCTTTGCTATCAAACTTGCCTAAGTGAGTTTTGGTATTAAGAATTGTGCAAGAACACCCAAATGGTTTGAAAAATCTAACAAAAGGTTTCTTCTTGTTAAAAAGTTCATATGGTGTCTTACCTTGAGATTAAACTATTAGAACCATGTTTTGAACATAACAAGCAGTATTAACTACTTCTGCCCAAAATGTAACTGCAGTTTTGAATCTTCCAACAGGGATCTTGCAGCTTCAATCAGTGTCCTATTTCTCCTCTCAGCAACTCCATTCTGTTGAGGGGTCCTAGGAGCACTTTATTGTCTCTCAATACCTTTTTCCTCACAGAAGCTATTTAGATCATGGTTTTTAAATTCAGTTCCATTATCAGACCTGATGATTTTAATTCTTTGATTTGTTTGGTTTTCAACTTTGAGAATAAAGGATTTGATCAGTCCATTTGTCTCATCTTTTGTCCTCAGAAAATAGACCCAAGTGAATCTAGAGAAATCATCAACAATAACTAAGCAGTAAGATTTCTTCCCAATACTCATCACATTAGTAGGACCAAACAGATCCATATGCAATAATTGGAGAGGTGTAGAGATTGTATTTATCTCTTTGGACTTATGAGAAGATTTGTGTTGTTTGCCTTTAAGACAAGCAATACAGTGATCATCACATGAAAATACCTTTTTGGCAAACCTCTTACAAGGTTGTTTTTCACAAGTTTATTCATTGTTTTAAAGTTCATGTGACACATCCTTCTGTGCCAAAGAGATGATTCATCAACAGAAGCTTTTGAAAATAGACAATTAAATGATGAATCATTAGATACATTCTCTAAATCCAAGCAATAAATATTGTCCTTTCTTGGTGTTCTCAGTAGTATCATACTTTCATCAACTACCTTGAACCCTTTAGCAAGGATAATACATTCAGTATCATTAAACAATATACTATGTTTCTTGTCACAAACCTGTGATACACTTAACAGGTTGTATCTCAATTGCTCAACATAGTAGACATCCTCAAATGTCATCTTACCCTTTGACACAATACCTTTTCCACTAATCTTTCCTCCAGATGGATTATCACCAAATGCAACATGTCCTCCATCAATTCTTTTGAAGTTTTGTAGGCAGGACTTGTTGCCTGTCATGTGCCTAGAGCAACCACTATCAACATGCCAAATGCTCTTCCCTTTTAGCTGTTGGTTGCCCTGTACATAAAGTAGAACAGTTAGTTTTTAATAGGAACCCAAGCCAAAGTGGTCTTGGGTTTCCCATTCTCATCAACATATTCACAATCAGTTTTGATGAGCTTTTCAGACTGGGGAATCTTATGGCTTGAATACTTTGTCATAATAATGGGCATGTTACTGGAAGCAGTACTAACTTGATTGGCAGTACTAACTTTGTTAGCAGTACTAACATCATTAGCAGTACTAATTGGGTTAGCAGTACTATTGCTTACAGCAACATTATTTCTGTCAGCAGTACTATTTGAAGTAGCAGTACTAACAACTTTCTTTATTTTTGGAACCCATACCTGGACAAAGTTGTTTGCTTTCTTCTTCATTAAGTTACTCCTTGACTTATTTGGAGTATTTTTCTTTGATTTTGCAAACTTGTTTTGAGCATGAGATTTTATAGGTGCTCTTTTTACATTTTCAGTCATATGATTCCTTCTTTGATTCCTATAACCAACAGGATTTTGTATAACAGGATTTTTAAAATTTATCCTTTGGTTCATAGGATTGAAATAACAGTATTTGGCAATATGATTAAGCTTTCCACAAATAAAACAAGGTTTTGGTCTATTGATTTTACTCAGATCAACCCCTTGTTTTTGTGCCCACTGATTATTCCAGTTTCTTTGATTACCCCTTGTTTTATCATGTTTTTGGGGCTGATGCTGTTTACATGTACAGGGATTCACAACTGTGGTCTGCATATAGTGGACTCCCTGTACCTTTCCCTTTTCTCTCTTTGAGCTATCCACCTTTTCACTCTTGATGAATGGTTTACCCCCCCTTCATTGGTAAGAATATGATTTTCTACAGGAATCTCTTCTGCATTCTTACTCTCAGAATTCTCTTCCTCATTATCTTCTTCAACCACCACACTATCTATAGGATCTACTTCTGTTGCTCTTATAGGTAAGTCCTCCTTATTTTGGTTTTCTAAGAGATCTGAAGAGGGAGGGATGTAATTATTGTTATAAGGTGGAGGTGTTGCATTGTATCCTATACCACTCTTGATCTTATCATGAACTTGAGCTTTAAGCAAAGAGTCTATTGCTTTGGAAGCATAAGAAAACTTCTCAATGTCAAGCTTAGCTTTCTCATACTCACTCTTTATCTTCTCACACTCCTCTTTAGACTTTTCTATTTGAATCTCTAATTGATTTTTCTCCCACTTCCAGTAATTTGTGTCATAGTAGTGCTGAAGTTCATTGGCCTTGTAAGCCTTGATTTGATCTTCAAACTTCTCAACAATCACTTTATACTCTCTTATATCTCTCTCTAACCTTTTAAGATCGTCACACATGCTTTGGTTATGATCCCTGTACTTTTGTACAGTCTGAAGACACTCTTTAGTGCACAGTTTAGTTTTTACCTCTGTTGGAATATCTGTGCTTGAAGATTCTGAGACTTCTGCCATCAAGGCTTGATTCTGAACAGCTTCTTCTGCTTGATCACTCCAATCAAATCCCATTCCTTCTTGAGAAACAAGAGCTTGAGTGGAGTTTCTGTTGTTTTGGAAGCTTGAGGAATGTGCTTGCTGATGGTTGCTGCCATGTTGTTGAGGAATTCCTCCTCTGCATTCTTTTGCAAAGTGTCCCATTTTGTGACACTTGTAGCACTCCACCTTTGACTTGTCAAACCCAGCACCATCTTCTCTCCTCTGAGAAAAGTTGTTCCTTCCAGTCCTCTTTATGAATCTCTTGACCCTCATAGTTAGCATGGCCATCTGCCACTTTATATCCATCTCCTCAAGGTCATCTGCATTAATTTGTTCAAGATCATCATTAATTAAACCAGAATTAGCATGACTAGCATGAAAGTCTTTTAATACAGAGTCATTAGATACATCCTACTTAGATACATAAGCGGTACTAATTGATTCTGTATTAGCAGCATAATCAGTAGAAGAAGAAGATGATAAAAGAGCAGCATTATGAGTGTATCCAGATGGTCTCTTCTTGGCTTCAACTTCAGCCTCAAACACCCTTAAGTCATTATAAAGATCGTCTAGTTCTTTGTCTTCCAGCTTGTCATTCTGTCTGAAGGAGACAGTATACATGGTCCATTCATCTCCAAGGGAGCTTAAGAACTTTCTGTTTACATCATCTTGATCAATCTGCACTCCAACAGTAGCTAATTCACCAATCAGCTTGTTAAACCTTTCAAAAGTTTGAGTCATGGACTCATTCTTAGTTGACATGAAGTTTTTATACAGTTGCTTCAATATTGCCTTCTGATTTCTCTTGGTACTTTTGGTACCAGAGAATCTCTTCTCTAGAGCATTCCAAAGCATCTGGGCATCAGTGCAGTTGCAGAATTGGTGTTGATACTCATTAGGAATAGCCAAGAGCATTGTGCTCAAGGCTTTCATCTCTGTCTGCCTTATCTTCCTCTCTCCATTCGTCTTTGGTGGGATTCTTTTTCCATCTTCACCAATCTTTCCTTCATTAGATGGGCCATTCTCAATGATGTCCCACATGGAGTAATCTGTGAGAAGAATGTATTGCCTGATCCTAATCTTCCACATGTCAAACTCATTAGATCTGAGCATTGGAACCTTTGAGACCATAACGCTATCACTTGAACCGTCCATGATGATTGTTGTTTTTCTGAGTTTAACAAAGCTCTGATACCACTTGTCAGGATCGTAACTGAAACAAGAATTTAATTCACACACACTCAGAATCAATGCTAAAGAAGTTGCGGAAAAACACTTTAACACTAACAATCAATGGAACAGTATATAAAACTCAAATCACAAGTTTATATTGATTCAACTTGATGATTGCACACAAAACCTCAATCTGTTGAACAGGCTCAACAGACGTTCTATACTTCTCTATAGAAAGGATTCTATTTATCTTGAGGTTAATTCTCTCTGACAAAAAACATTGACTTAATCTATCAAATACTTCTATACTATATATACAAGACTGATTACAAGATAATTATCAAAATAAAATTGATCTTCAGTCCATAATTATCTCCTTTACTTTAGCTTCAATCTATACAGCTGTCTTCATTCCCATACGGAGTCTTCATTTCATAAGCAACATTATCTTCATGAGCAGTATTAATTCTGAACTAGCAGTATTAATCTCAGCAAGCAGTATTAATTTTGTCTCAGCAGTATTAACTCCTTCAAGTAGTAGTAATTGTGATCTGGCAGTACTAACTTCCTCAGACAGTAGTAATAGTCATGTCTAGCAGTATTAACCATCCTTAGCACATTTCAGACCCAACAAGATATCCCACGAAGCTGGAATGCAGTTCATTTAAAGAGGTATTTTTTTTAAAACTTCATATTTATTTCCTTCGATTATTTCTTAAGAAAGATTACTGACTTAAGCATCGGAGGGTCGTTGGTCAAACCAACGACCACCAAACTAATGTTGTTTTTCGCAGGGACGCACGACTTATTTAAAATCTTTGTGTCGAGTAATACTAATGCGATCGCACGTATATGATCGATCGTAATTAATGACAAAGGTTAATTTCTGCATTTGATGTTCAATACTTAGAATCGAAAATCATTATTACAAATTGCCTTTGGTTGATCGAAGATTTCAGTGGATTACTTTATAAATGGTGATGTGATTGGATGTCTGATATAGTGTAGTTATCTATTTATGTAAAGTTACTCGACGTATGATAAATTATAAAAACAAGTAATAAGCATCGACGAACAAAAAGAACTTTTTTCATTAGATGTTCAAAAAAAAAATTACAAGTATAAGGGACGACCACAGACGACCGACCCTTAATGTTAAGTTCAAAGAACAACAAAGTTAAGTAGGAGGAACGTCAGGTTGTCCTTGGACGACGACGGTCTCCTCTGCTGCCACCTCTCCCACACCATCGCTCTCCTCCAAGTCGTCATCTTCGTCAAGGTCCCTTTCGGTACCTACAGTATCAAGGTAGGTCTTGAGTTCATCAGCGGCCGACGTCATGGGATTTTTTCTATTTAGATGACGTCTCATCAAGGCGGCTCGGGCCGTGAGACGAAAGAAAGCCTCTATTTGTTTATTCTCTTCCTCCAGATCCTTGACGTCGCCCTCCAACTCTTCAACCCTCTTCTTGAGAGTTGCGATTTCATTGGCAGAAGCAGCAGCAGCAGTGGCGGCCTGGATCTTCTCGATCTCCAATTTAGTCGAAGACGCCTCAAGCTCAAAGAGACGGTCCCTGAGCTTGACCTTCTCACGATCTGAAATCTCTAGCAGACTCCGGGCATCGATGAGTTCGGCCTTGAGGTTTTCGACCTTTGCTTTTTTAGCCTCGACCGCCTCTAGGGCGACCTTTTCCTTTTCAAAAGCCTCGTCGGCCCTTTTCTTGACTTCAGGAAAAGACGCCCTAAGACCTTCTGTTTGAGCGTAGAAGCTCAGACAAGCCTGGAAAGCCTACAAGACAGAAAGAAAAAAGTTAAGAATAAGATAAATGGGAAACAAGGAAAATAGAAAATAAGTAAAGATTTACCATGAAAGAGAGACCAGCAGCGTGTGCCCCCGTGTCCTCGACCTGGGACTCCTTGTACCGATCATAAAAGGTCGGGAGGAGGAATTTTTCCAGGTGTGGAAAAATGACGTCTCTCTCAAGGACGTCATTAGCCATAAAGTCAGAGGGGAGAGTGGCTTTGAATATCATCTCTCCCACTTTTTCCTTATTCTTCTCCTCACTCTTAGAGGAAGAAGAAGGTGCGGCAAAGGGCTTATCAACGCCCGACACCCCCGACATTGGGGCATCCTTCGTCGTCTTGGTCGAGCCTCCAAGCTCGACCCCAGTAACGGTTCCCTTCGGTAATGTCGTCCCTGCAAGGGACGACAGAGAAGCATCGCCCGTCTTCTTGGGCGAGAGTCGAGGTTTGCCTCGGACCTGTCTCGCGTCTACCCCCGCAGAAGAAGCCGATCTCTTCTTCGATTTTTCCCTCCCCTGGCGGGCAAGCTCCAATTGTTCGACTCGTTTGAGGGCAGACGGCTTCGTAGGTGCATCTCCTGGATAAGACAAGTAAGTTAGAAAAGAAGGGACGTACAATTCAAAAAATATTGTCGAACGACGTACCAGTCATTTCTTCTTCTATTTCTTCTTCTCCTTCCTTCCTCTCTTCCTCACGACAAAAACCTTCAACAAATGTCGTTTCTTTTACGAAGACAGCCTCTTCCTCTTCGTCGTTCGACCTGGAAGAAAATGAGCGATCAGCGATACTTTTCTCTAAGATCCTATGAATCTTGTCGTGAGAATCGCGATTTGGCTTCACTTTAGTGAAGTCAATGACTATCAGACAGAAAAAGAAAAACATTAGAATAAACATTATAAAAAGTAGACAAACGCACGACAAAGCAGAAAAACCTACCCGACTCATTCCATCTGGACGACAACCATTGGCTGTCCTCGTCGCTCACAGATGCCACTTGGATGAAAACGTACTGGCGTTTCCAACCACGGTCGTTCACCGCGGTATTGTGCACCAGTACGTTATCCCCCTTCGTTCGAGGGATAATCTATATCTATGATAATTATCCTCTCGAACACTATAAGCAGTTAGGAGATCGTTCAACTTGAACGGAGCCCCCCAATCGGCCGTAAGACGTTCGACCACCTGGACAATCCGCCAGAATTGAGGCATTAACTGCCCAGGCGTCAAGTCGAACGCATCTAAAAATGACCTGACCAAAGGACTAAATGGCCAGGAAAACCCTATCTTAAAGGGATATTCGTATAGAACACAATATCCCTCCGGAACTTCATCTGACCTTAAATCTTCCGGCGATACCAAGTTAACTCCATCTGGAATCCTGGCTAAATTTTTGAAATAGTCTATGTTTTCTTCTTCCCTATATACACTTACAGGCTCACTCGACATCTGGAAATCAGGGATGTTAAGAGTCGAACGCCAATAACTAAGAATATCCCAAGCTTTCCTAGGCTTCCTGGCTATGGACTTCTTATGCATAAATAGACACAGAGGGAAGAACGGAAAATCGTACCTTAAATAGCGTTCTAAACCTCGAACTTAGAATGGAAGGGATCTTGGTCGCTCAGAAAGTATATCTCGCCAGAAGTATGAAATCTCTAAAGGGGTAAAACGTAAAAAAGGAAAAGATTAAGGATAATCCCTATTTATACTAAAAATCGGAAATCAAATCGCCAGGAAATCGAATCGCCAGAAATCGACGGTCAATAAGATTGACACGTGTCGTTCGTGTCAGACAACCACTCGAGTACACTCTACGAGAACATGACACCTGTCCTTCATTAGCTGTCAAATTACCTTTATTAGCTGTCAAATTGCTTATTTTGTTAGAAGTGACGTCATTATTTAGTTGGAAACGAACCGATTCGGTTTTATGCAAATTACCCACTTTTCTTTTATGACACATGTTTTAGTTCTAAATTTAAATTTCAAAAAGTTGCCGCTTGAATTTTAAATTTGGGGGCAAACTGTTTGGGTAAAAATTCCAACGGTCTATAGTCGTACGACCGTCGATAGTCGACGCTCTTCCTTTGGGACGACCTCGACTAGGCAAGCCAAAAACCCGCCTGGCAAGTTCTGTCGTACGACCTGATTACAGTTACTAATTTGCAACATACTTTATATTATGTTTTATGCAGGATTTCAAGGACGTTTATGATGAGAGATCATAACGGAAGACGTTACCAATAACAACGGATATAACGGATGCTATCATCAATATCAAACGGTTACTTTATTAATGATATGCATTCAAGACTTGCTAACGGACAATTGGAGTATAAATATGAAGATTGAACTTCACATTTAGACATCTGATTCTTAGACCTTACAAGCTCACAGATTACGTTCTCAATCTCGCTCAGTTTCTCTCGAAGTTCATAAGATCCATTGCCGTTTGTCGTACGACGCACGACCGAAGTCTAATTACACACGACACACGATCGACTTTACTTTATTGTATTGTTTTACATTAAATTTCATTTGTAACACTTGTTAACAAGGACGACGTCCCTGATTGACGTCCATAGTGTACGACGAATCACACTCGTCCGCGGTTTTTACCCATTTTAGGGGTTTTCCGCGTCACCAATTCTCTCGTCTCATTTATTTTAATCTTATTATTGTCATACGATTATCAAAGTTACTTTCTTTGGTTGGATTAAGCTCCACATTTACCTTAAATTTCATTTGGGAGATTTTTGGCATAAACATCATGTTTCGTACATTTATACATTATTTTAAAAATATGTTTTTTATTACCTTTTGAAATAAAACAAAATTGATAGCAATATATTGTATATAATTCAGATATAGCAATAGTCTTAGGTTCATTTGAGAAATGGTAAATATATGAGGAATAAAGAATTAATCCTAGTTATTCATACGGTCAAGATCAGATTTGACTGGTCAAATATTTCGGCTTTGACTGGTCAAAAGTTGCGGCTATTCCAAAAATAGAAGGATACTTTCGTAATTTTTACAAAATACACGGGTTGTGTTCATATATGAACATGTATAATTCACATATGAACTATATGTTCATATGTGAATCAGTGTAATTCACATCTGAACTCTTTTAACTGATTCATATATAAACCTTTGTGATTCATATATGAACTAATTAACTGATTCACATATGAATTAATTAACTGTAAGTACATATATGAATTAGTTGAACTAATTAACAGATTCATATATGAACTTTTGTGATTCATATATGAACTAATTAACTTTAACCCCCTTAAATCTGGAGATAGCAACTTATAAAAAATTTCCTAAATACATCAATAAATACTTCGAACTACAACATAAAATTGAGAATTAACTTCAATGCTCACGTTCATCCTATACATACACTCTATGAAAAGGACGGGTGCCTAAACCCAATAACAGTTACTAACTCCAACCTGCGGAAGACTTCACCGACTACTCACTCTTGTAAGGCTAAGGCTCAACTCTTCAAAGCACTACTAGAATCGAACCCCCGAAAGGAACCTGATGCACATGCCGACAAATAAAAAGGGTTAGGCTTAACGCCTAGTGAGCTCAAGAGTTTTAACATGAATGAATATATCTTTAAAAGAAAGGAATTCAGTTTAAAACAAGATCCTTCGAAATATTATACTTCAAAACGGAAACGACACATTTTCCCATAATATACACTTTTAAAGACAATGCTCCAAAACACACATTTCTTATAAAACGATGTAACCCGTAACTCACCCATAACGGGGTCATAGTTCGGTACTCAAATGTGCTAAAATGTAAATAATACTTCATGGCCCCAAAACACCCAAACTCGGGTGGGACATAATACTCGACCCTTAAATAACGGAAAACAATCCATATAAATATGATACGCCATTAAAACATGGAACTAAAGCTTAATACTCACGCGACCATAAAATGGAATGAAATCCAAGTGTCAAAACATGGACAATTAAATATCCAAAATACATCGGGCCGACAACGGGGGATACCCGTATCCGTGGAGAGCGGAGGAACACAAAAGTATGCCACTCAACCTACGTTCATCGCATGACACCCAACGGCATGAAAGCCAAAGTGTCCCTGCGAATCCTTGACAAGTTTCACCCAAAGAGACGAGGCACCTTGATACCAAAAAGACACCCGAAAGGCCCGGCACACCCGAGGACTACAACCATGGCATTACCCCGACGGCGGAGATCTAGGCACACACCCACATAGTGGCGCCCAAGACTACCTCATCCTAGTGCCTACTTGTCAAGTAGTGGTCATAAAACATGAGTCCCGGAGTCCAACCCCGTACCATCCAATTGACCATAAAATAAGACTGACTTATGTGCCTATGGATCCAATACAACACAGTCTAAAAAAAATACACGACTACACATGAGTGGCAAAAGCACTCGAGCCTGTAATGATTATAAATATGCAATAAAATGCATTAAGATGTAAATCATAGATTGGACTCGACATCGAGTCATTAAAACTGGACAAGTGTCCTCGAGTCTCTTTTAAGACAACACCGAGCTAAAATGCTCAAAATCCATTTGACCAACAATTACCGGTCCCCCAAATAATGAAATGTATTTAAACGACGTTTACGAAGACACGTACCTCAAAGACGGGATTAACCCAAAATTCAACACATAATGGGACCAAAGGTTTTCCAAAGGGTTTATGAATGCAAATACACCAAAATGCATATAACATGAAATAGACTTCATTTATACAAAATCGTCAAAGATGTATAACTCATAAAATAGATCTTTCTTATACCAATCACCAAGAATACGTAAATCATGCTATTTAGTTGTTGAAATGTTCAGAACTCAATATAAGCATTTTAAGAGGTCAACGCAACCCAAGTTTACTAAATATGAAAACTTACCAAAATACTCACTCTTTGACATATAACCAAGTAAGACATATTTTTACTTCAAAATACACAAAACTTATCAGCAGTTAACCATTTTATGTAGAACACTTTAAAATAAATATTTTGGCATGTACACCGTTTTCACAAATCAACTTGAACTCATCTTGCTAGATTTAGGCTAAATCTAGATTTCACCCAACGAGCTCTTTTGAAGGCCACTTGAATCCTCAAGCCGAGAACTTCCAAAACCTAGATCCATACATACCGAACCATAAATATCTATAACCAACCACATAGAAACATTCCCCAACATAATATACTAAAATCCCTCAACGAAATCAAAACCCTAGTTTCTCCAAAACTAACAAATCCAAGATTTGATAAACCAAACACTAGGGAAACACCCAAAGAACATATATAACATTAAATCAAAGAAGCTTACCATTAAAGATGACGAGACTTTCCGAGAACACCCAATCCAACACTTCAACCCGAGCTCCCAACCGTTGAACTTGATGAGGAAGATGAAGATGGAGATTTTGTGACTCAAGCTCCCAACTAGCTAGATGGTGAGTAATCATGTGGTTTGGGGAGGAAAAACCCCCAAAATAGGTTAGGGTTCGGTTTTAGGGTTTGGGAGAGAAAAGGGAAGAAGATAGAAATGAGAAAATGAGAAGAAATGGTGAAAATCGCAACATTTAACCCACTGGTATGCGCGGCTATAGTGCCAGGCGATTGTGCCAGTGGCACAATCGCCAGACTTGTACCGAAGGTTCTCAACTTCGGCGATAGTGCCAGGCTATTGTGCCCTCTGGTACAATCGCTCGCATGGTCGCCAGGGTGCCCCCGAGCTCCAAAAATCCGACTTTTTCAACGCCCAAACTCCCGATACTCCGAGGGACTTTAAACAATACATTTCCCAACAAAACCCCACTGTTTACAAGTCACATAAATGTCCGGGTAACATTTTACTTACCAAAAATTATGGGTGTTACATTAACTGATTCTCATATGAACTAATTAACTGATTCACATATGAACGTATAGTTCATATGTGAATCATATAGGTTCATATATGAACCCATCTTGCGTATTTTACGATACTACCCCTCTACCTTCTATAGACCATGTAAGAAATTATTCGGTGCTTCGCGGTCAAAGCAGCAAATGTTGACCAGATGAATGGCTAAGATTACTTCTCTATTTCTCATACATTTACCATTTCTCAAATGAACCTATCCCTATAGAAATATATTGTATATTATTAGAGATATGTTTTATAAATAGAATAGATATGGTTGAATCCCCTAATTATAGCTAGTTTCCAGAGATAACTAATCTCCTTTATGTATAAATAGTTGTAACAATTCATTGTGAAGATCAAGGGATTACATTCCTATATGGTATCAGAGCCCTAACAGCTTCCTCCTCTCTCTCTGTCGCCTTCCTCCTCTTTGCGACCCTCTCTATTCTCTTCTCCTCACATAAGCTTCCATGGCAGACACCAAATACCATGCTCTTGTTGTCTCTAATATCAATAATGCCATTCCCATTGTTCTTGAAATGGAGAAAGGGCAATACACCTCCTGTGTCAAACTCTTTAAAATCCATTATCGTGTTCATCAAGTTCTCCATCATATTATTCCATCAGCATCTTCCTCCGACAAAGGTAAATAACCAACCATTGATAAGGAGGTCTGGTCACGTTTAGACGCTACCATACTTCAATGAATTTACGGTACCATCTCTAATGACCTACTCCATACAATCATTCAAGCCGACTCTACGGCACAACAGGCTTGGGAAAACTTGAAGAAAATCTTTCAGGACAATAAAATTCACGTACCGTTCTCTTGGAACATCAGTTTTTCAACACTCGGTTGGACGATTTCTCCACCGTTTCTGACTATTGTCAGGGATTAAAGATGCTCGCCCATCAACTCGCCAATGTGGGCTCTCCGGTTGAGAATCACCGCCTTGTTCTCCAACTCTTTGTCGACCTCAATGAAAACTATGATAGTGTCGCCACCAACATTCAGTTAATGAATCCTCTTCCTCCGTTCTATGAAGCACGCTCGCGCCTTGTTTTAGAGGAAACTAGAAAAACAAGAATGCCTCCATGACTGCCACTGCCGCTGCCAACGCAACACTTCTGTCCCCAACCAAAGACACATCAGACCGTTCTTTCGGTCGTGGCGTTCGTGGTAGACACACTTCTCATCGCAACAGTGGTCGGGGTGGCAACAAGACCAATCCAAACAATGTTCGTGGCAAATCCGGACGCGGTGTACGCATTGGTACAAACCAGGGGCGCGACCAACAACTCCAGCAACAAACTTCACCTTTACGATTTCCAGCTCCTTGGTCTTACCCGCCTTGATCCGGCTGGAATCAGGGTTGGGCTTTCCCTCCTTTACCCTATCCCACGGCACCATGGACTCATCCAACAGGTCCATGAGGCTCACGACATCAACCTATAATTCTCGGGCCAGACCCACAACAACAACCATTCAATGCTCAAGCCCCCAATGACTCTAAATGTGCACCGACCGACATCGAGGCTGCCTTGCACACGATGACTTTGAATCAACCAGATGAGAATCAGTATATGGATACAGGAGCAACATCCCATATGACCGCAAACCCAGGTACTCTCACGTCCTTTTCTAATTTGCATAGTAATCGTAGCATTATAGTTGGAAGTGGACAACACATTCCAATTTGTGGCTTTGGACATACAACCCGTACCCCTCCTAATCCTCCCTTAACTCTCAACAAAGTCCTATATGTTCCCAACCTCGTTAAAAATCACATTTATGTTCGTCGATTTACTACTAATAACAATGTCTCTATTGAGTTTGACCCGTTTGGGTTTTCTGTGAAGTATATTCAGACGTGGACGACTATAATGAGATGTAACAGCTCCGATGACTTATATCCTCTCACCACCGCCTTCAGCAAAGCAAAAACTGATCTCTCCAATCCTTCTGCTTTTGCAGCTATCTCTCCAGATCTCTGGCATGCTCGTTTAGGCCATCCTGGCATCTCAGTTTTAAATCCTCTTCTCATTAATAACTTTATTGATTGTAATAAGAATTCGTCTTTGTCTTTTTTTCAAGCATGCATTTTTGGCAAACATACTAAATCACCTTTTAATAGTTCTTTTACTTCTACGTCTTTACCTTTTGATATTATTCACAGTGATCTCTGGACCTCCCCCACCCCAAGTGCCACAGGTCACAAATACTATATTTTGTTCCTAGATGATTTCTCCAATTATCTTTGGACTTTTCCCTTGGGTGCTAAATCCCAAGTTTTTTCCACTTTTCTTACTTTTAGTAATTACATTTACACCCAATTTGGCGCAAAAGTTCAATGCCTCCAATGTGATAATGGCACATGATCGGTCGTTAAATTGTACTTTATTTTCTCATCAATCACCCTCAATTAATGCATAAACATGGTAAAACCGAACTATATTAATGTGTTTTTATATTTTAACAGGTTCGGAACACTTTGGAGATAAAAAAAACAGAAGAAGGATTTTTTTGACAACTTTGCGCGACTTTGGCGTTTCAACCATATCTCATTCGCCCGAACTCGGATTTAAGTGCTTCAAGATGAACAGAAAACCTAACGCACATATCTACAATGTTCGTGTTTTGAGTTTTTGGAAATTTGGAGTAAATCTGGGCCAAATCTGATGTTGAAATCAGGAATACAAAGCTGGACAGAAAAGAAATAAAAGAAAAATGGTGCAGAGGTAAAGCAAAACTGTGGTTGTGGTGGAGTGGTAAGGCCACGAGGTTGTTTTGTTGAGGTCGCAGGATCGACTCCTACGATCTACGTTTGTATTGAACTTTTTTTATTGAAAAGCCTCATTCAAGCCCAACAAAGCCTAAGCCCAAATTTGCTTAAGCCCAACTCGTGTAATAGCAGTACTAGGGCAAATTGCTCTTATAAAAAGAAAAGAAACTCAAGAATGGAGGGGGCATCGAGAGCGTAGCCTTTTGGCTAGGCATGGAAATGGGGTGGGGATGGGGCGGGGACCTCAATCCCCATCCCCGATCCTCATCTCTATCCACATCCTCGTCGGGGAATATGATCACATCCCCATCCCCAACGGGGAACGGGGATCCTCAACGGGGAAACGAGAATTTTTTCCCGTTTATATAAACTATTTTAAATCAAATATGTGAGACACAACACATCTTTAAATTTCACAAATTTCCAATAAACCTAAAATCAAAAGTAATTTAATTTTATACAAACAATCGAATCATATGATACTTAATTAGCTAAAACCAATATAAATCCTGTTTTAAAAAAAAAAACTTAACGTCACACGTCCAAAACATATCGAGTAATATCAAAAACACATCGACTAATTGTATTTTGACTTGACATCCAAAAGATTACATACTAACATCCACAAAATGACAATTTTAGATTCTAAACCTAGTTAGAAATATAAAATTATGAATTACCGATTTAGTTGAAATAAATAATATATTTATTAGTTAATATATAACGGGTGCGGGGAAGGGCGGGGCGGGGAGTACGATACCCGTCCCCGTCCCCATCCCTATCCCCGGCTTAGCGGGGAATCCTCGTCCCCGATCGGGGCGGGTGAACCGGGTTCCCCAACGGGGCGGGGGCCATTTCCATGCCTACTTTTGGCTGCTGCTGCGTTTTTTATTATTTAAAATATTCATTAAATTAGAGTGGAGAAGGATTAAAGATCGAAGATGGTGATTCGTGATTGTTGAAGATTAAAGATGTGTGTTTGATGAAGATATAATAGAGGTTTGAGGTCTCTTTCCTTCTTTTTAGTAAATCGTCTTTATTAATTTTAGTTTGGTTTTAGAATAAGGTTTTTGTTAGTTGCTTTTAATATTGTTTGCTAAGTGAAACTACTGGATTGAATTTCTTGGATATGTTTTGTGGTTTTTTTTTATTATTATAATTGAGAACGTTGAATGGTTAGAGATGGTATTGATGTTCTAGTTTTTAATAAAGTTTATACGAATTTTTTCATTGCGAACGATATGTGACATATATTGTTAGCTTTGGATGATTTCGTCTTCGCGTTACTTCGTTAGTCATAAAGTTTATTTTTATTCGTTTAATAGTTTAATTCAACTCTTAATCCAAACCTTTTTGAAGTAGTGTTATTTGTAATAATTAGATTTCGGTTTTTAGTTAGATTATTTTTTAGCTTAATCGATAAATTGAGTAGTCAATCTTTGTGACACACGTGCATTCGGTTTTAATACAAATCATTAATTTAACCACTGACTCCCTGAGAAGAATGATACCCTACTTACCCTATCACTAGACTTGAGTTAGGTTTATAAATTTAAACCTTGTTGTGCGTTTAACGACGCATGCATCAACACAGAATATGCAAATTCCTTATTTAAGAATTTTTGGGACCAAAATGGCAAGGTCTTCCGTTTCTCATGCCCTCACACGTCCGCTCAAAATGGCAAGGCTGAAAGAAAAATCCGTACAATTAATAATTTAGTTTGGACACTCCTCGTACAATCATGCCCTTGACATGGATACCTACTTACTCAATATCTTACCTAGTAAACTAGTCTCTTACAAATCACCAACCCATATCACATACAATCGTCACCCATCATATTCACATCTGCGCACATTCGGGTGTCTATGTTATCCTCTCTTCCCTCCCGCCATCATCACTAAACTTCAAGCCCGTTCCACACCATGCGTTTTCTTAGGGTACCCTAATATTCATCGCGATTATAAATGCCTGAACCTCTCTACCGGCAAAATCATTTTGTCCCGTCATGTCAAATTCGATGAGTCAGTGTTTCCCTCTCTCTTCTTCACTCTCCTTCCCCGCCCCCTCGTCTTGACTCGGACCAATCTCCCTTCATCTCTCATTTCTTCTACCCACCTGCCTCTCCTCCAGCTCCCACCCAATCACCCATGGACCTTAACTCCTCCAACCTCACATCCCCTCCCACCTCAACTACGTCAGTCCATACTAGTCCCAACCCTTCTCGGTCACCCTCCCATAACCATAGAACAACAACCTACGATACACACCCAACTGTCCCAAGTCCTACCCCCGCTGCTGATAACCAACCTTCTATACCATTCACACACCCAATGACCACCCGCTCCAAAGTTGGCACATTCAAACCCAAGAAACTCTATAACCTATCCTCTCTCGATTAACCCTCCCCCTTGCCGAAAAACCCCAAATTTTCCTTGTCCGATCCGAATTGGAAAGTCGCTATATACAACGAGTTCACTGCGCTTATTAAGAATGGGACATGGGAATTAGTTCTTCGACCACCTGATACTAATATTATTAGATCTATGTGGATTTTTCATCATAAATTCAATTCTGATGGCACTTTTGAGCAGTACAAGGCCCGTCTAGTTAGTGATAGTTAGTGATGGCAGGTCTCAACAGGTTGGCATTGACTACACTGAGACTTTTAGTCCGGTGGTTAAACCATCTACCATCCGATCAGTTTTGAGCATTGCATTATCTAAATCTTGGACTATTCATCAACTTGATGTAAAAAATGCGTTTTTGCACAACACTCTCAATGAAACAATTTATATGCATCAACCGACGGGTTTCCGAGATTCTCATCATCCGGACTATGTGTGTCTCTTGAAACGATCTTTATATGGCCTCAAGCACTCCCCTCGAGCATGGTACCAACGCTTTGCTGACTATGTCTATACTCTTGGTTTCTCGCATAGTAAATGTGATCATTCATTATTCATTTATCATCGGGACAATGATACTGCTTACCTACTCTTATGTTAATGTACTATATTTAGAAAGTTTTGTAAAGTAATACTTAGTGCAATAGGCTTTGTCATTAGCATAATGGGTTGGGCTAAATTGTGTAACATGGGTGATTGGGGTATAAATAGGAGGTATTTGTAGTTTGTTTGTAACCTTCATTTCACAATGTAGCCTTTCAAGTCTTGTAAGTGTTTCTAGAGAGAGAAACTCTTTCTCTCTCTAGGTTGTGAATAATACAAACATTTCCAACCCAATCTACCTCTTGTTCAATCTTTTTACATTGATTAATTGTGAATTCATGACCTAACATCTTATACGTTGATGACATCATCCTCATCACTTCTAGTGACAAGCTCCGCTCGACTATCATGGGTTCCCTCAGTTCCGAATTTGCTATGAAGGACCTCGGGCCCCTTAGTTACTTCTTGGGTATTGCAATTACGCGCCATAAAAATGGCATCTTTCTATCTCAGCGCAAATATGCAGAAGAAATTATTGCTCGGGCCGACATGTCCTCGTGTTCACCATATGTCACGCCCGTCGATACTAAGGCCAAAATCAGCTCTGATTCCAGCCTTTCTTTTAGTGATCCGACTCGCTACCGCAGTCTTGCAGGTGAACTTCAATATCTCACCTACTCCAGGCCAGACAAGCGTATGTTTACATATGCACGATCCCCGTGAGGAACATATGCGTGCTTTGAAAAGCATCATTCGTTTTCTTCAGGGAACGCTTCATTTGGGCCTACATTTGTATAAATCTTCGCTAGCAACCCTAATTTCATATACTGATGCAGACTGGGGCGGGTGTCCTGATGCTCGTCGCTCTACTTTCGGGTATTGCGTTTTTCTTGGTGATAATCTGCTCTCATGGTCCTTAAAGCGTCAACCTACATTATCTCAATCAAGTGTAGAGGCCAAATATAGAGGCGTCATGAATGTCGTATCCGAGTCTTGTTGGATTCGTAATCTTCTTTTGGAACTTAATTGTCCTATTCGAAAAGCTACTCTAGTATATTGTGACAATGTAAGTGCCATATACTTATCTGGTAATCCAGTACAACACCAACGGACGAAACACATTGAGATGGACATTCATTTCGTACGTGAGAAGGTCTCTCGAGGATAAGTGCGTGTTCTACATGTCCCCTCTCACTATCAAATCGTCGATATCTTCACCAAATGGCTACCACGTGTACTATTCGATGATTTCAGAACCAGTATCAACGTTCGAGAACCTCCCGCTTCAACTGCGGGGGTGTGATAGCAATATATTGTATATAATTAAGATATAGCAATATATTGTATATAATTAGAAATATGTATTGTAAATAGAATAGATATGGTTGAATCCTCTAATTATAGCTAGTTTCCATAGATAACTAATCTCCTTTATGTATAAATAGTTGTAACAATTCATTGTGAAGATCAAGGGATTACATTCCTATAAAAATAAACAAATGACATGATGTACATACGCATATAATAAAATAACGTAGCTTATTTGTAGAGAGCTCCTTACATGCTGGGAGTCAGATAAAGAAAATTAATGTAAGGAGTCAATTAGAATGGAGTTTTTTCATATTTGGCTCCCTACAATAGTTAATGAGCAAATGTAGGAAGCCCATTGGAGATGCTCTTACAATTGGAATTTATATGACATTTTTAGACGTTTTAACATGTTATTTTACAATATTTTTAAGTATAGCTATTTTATAGGGGAATTTTGAGAAGTACCATATAAACCCACTTTTTTATATGACACTAGTGTTTCTAGGACAATTTTCTTCTCTATAATGTTCTATAAAATAGCTAATACCACATTTTATCGGAAAACTATAACCAAAATCATTTTTATATGGTTGACTTGCCCAAATCCATGAATTGTATCATATAAGGATCAAGATAGATTACTTTTGTCATATTGATCATTAGTCAAAGGGGCGGGTTAGGCGAGAGTAGGCAACCAACCCATCCTTGCTAGAACAATTAACTACCAGACTTGTATACAAGAATTCAAGAGACAGGGGCTCTATCACTACAAAACAGAGGCTTATCACTGACGGACGAATCCGTCGGTGATCCGTCGGTAAATGTCCGTCGGTATAAAGGTGGTCGGAGTTCAGATCACCGACGGATCACCGACGACTTACTTTTCCGACGGATCTCCGACGATCTCGTCCGTCGTGGGTTATTTCCGACGGATCACCGACAGTCTATATTTAGCGACGGATTACCGACGACTATTCACCGACGGATTAATTCCGACGGATTTAGCGACGGATTTCCGACGGATTTTTATTAAATAAAAACTAAATTACAAAATATTTTCCGACGGATTACCGACGGATAATCCGTCGGTAATTTAATTTTTTTTTTTAAAAATAATTAAAAATTAAAAATTTCCAGTTTTTAACATGTACAAAACCTGCCAATTTTTAAATATTACTAAGTTTTAAACTGTACAAAATATCTATAAATACATAAACATAGTACAAAAACGTATTCCTACGGAGGGGGAAAGGGGTGCTAATTGTTAAACTTGATCATGAACGCGTCAAACTGAGCCATTCGTTCCTGCATCTGTCTCTTCTCTGCTTCATATCTATCCATTCGCTCCTGCATCCGGATCCTCTCTGCTTCCTCTCCCTGTAGTCGCTCCTGCAACTGGATCCTCTCTGCTTCCTTTATCTCTAACCTCTGCCTCAACTCCTCCAACTGAAATTCAACATTTGACAAACATATATAGAACAATGTCAGACAACATTTAACAAACATATGATTAACAATGTTAAACAACATTTGACAAACATACCTCCTCATCGCGACAGTCGCGCGTGCTCCTGCTCGAAATGGCACCTGATTCACCAGTCATAGCATAATAGGGATCCTGACTGGTCCCCCATCCAAAAATACGGCCCTTACGCCGTCCTCCGACACTACGCTCCCATAACTCGGCGTCATTGGGAGGTACAGTGTCGGGAGGTAAGTCCGGGTACTCCTCCTCCCTAATCCGATGGTAGACATCCTACAGTTTACCAAATTAGACATTATCAAGTCAACTAACCTATAGAAAATTCGGCAGCATTTCAACTGTGATTTGAACATATATATCCATGACCTACTTTTATCAAAACAATCCTATCGTCTGCCCAACAATGGCAACCCAAACTAAGGGGGTGTTTGGGATTGCTTATTTATTTGGAAAAGTGCTTATTTGGAAAAGTGCTTATTTGGAAAAGTGCTTATCAGCTTATATGGTGTCAAATCGGAGTTTTTTAAAAAGTGTTTGGATTAGCTTATTGTGGTATCAAAACGTAATAAGCTAATAAGTTGTTATTTAAAGGTGTTTGGGATTGCTTATACATATAAAAGAACCAAAAAAGTCATAAGCACTTTTGAAATAAGTCATAAGTTACAACAAAATGACTTATCAAAAATGGCTTTTCAGCGGTTTGGCACCGCTATAAGCTGTTTTCTTTTTGTTCCATCCAAACACTCAAAATAGCTTATCTGCGGTGCCAAATCGCAATAAGCTAAAAAGCCCTTCAAATAAGCAATCCCAAACACCCCTAAGTTTGCTATAATTTATATTTATCTTATAAAACAAACAAATATGTATACATACATATATATACACCTAAAGTAACTAGACATACATACATACATATGTATACAATACATCTACATACATACATACACATATACATCGAGCAATACATGTGTACAATACATCTATAGACATACATACACACATACATAGACATGCATGATATAGATGTATATGTGCTATATACATACATGATCACATACATACATGTACATACATACATATTACATACATGATCATATACGTACTATACATGATATAAATACATTCATGATCACATACATACATATTACATACATGATCACATATGTACATGCAATGTACATACATACATGCATATTACATACATGATCACATACGTACTATACATGCATGATGTACATACATACATGATCACATACGTACTATATACATGATGTACATACATACATGATCTGATCACATACTTGTAACAATGGACTTATTACAAGCAATACATATGTATATAATACATCTACAGACATACATACACATTTACATACAAACATTACATATGTGTAAAATACATCTATAGACATACATACACACATACATAGACATGCATGATATAGATCGACGTATATGTTTTATATACATGCATGATCACATACGTACATGTACATACATACATATTACATACATGATCACATACGTACTATACATGATGTACATACATACATGATCACATACGTACATGCAATGTACATGCATACATACATGCATATTATATACATGATCACATACATACATACATACAAACATACACACATACATATATACATACATGATCACATACATACACACATACACACATACATACATATATACATACATGATCACATACATCCATACACACATACATGATCACATACATACATACATACATATATACATACATGATCACATACATACATACATAAATACATACAATAATTTAATATCACGTTTACCGACGGAATTCTAAATTCCGTCGGTAATCCGTCGGTAATTTCCGACGGATCACCGACGGACATCAGGAAAAAATTAATATTTATTAAATTATTAAATTTACCGACGGATTTCCGACGGATTTAAATATTAAAAAAATAAAATAAAATAATTTATGATCCGTCGGTGATCCGTCGGAAATATATATATTTACCGACGGATATCCTATCCGTCGGTGAAATTACTTTTCCGTCGGAAATGATTGGTCGGTAATAAGCTTTTGTCTAGTAGTGTATCGATGAGAGCTGAGTTGAAGGCTCGAATAACTTAGTTGTTAGTTGTATAAAAATGTTTTAAATTTTTTTTATTAAAATATCTAAAAATATCTCATAAACTTATTATAATATATATATATATAGGGGTGGTATCAATTGGAAACCAAGTTTCATTGGAAATTTGGAAACCAAATTCCAGCCATTGATCTTTATAATCAATGGTCAAGATTCATTTGAATTATACATGGTAGTAAATTAATTAATTTATTAATAATAAATAAAAATAATAGATGAAAAGGGTAAATATGTCTTTTGATTTTGTGTCTCAAATATGGCAAAAAAGGTTTATTTTATTTAGATTACTTGAAACCAAAATAAAATTACACACGCAATCTAAATTTTGTTATTTTTTTACTATGAAAACGAGGAGCATTTGTCTTTTCATCAAAAAAATTATTTTTCTTTTAAAATGTAAGAAAATATATATTTTTTTAATTTCATTTTATTATAAAATTTACCACGCAATCTAATATTGTGATGAAACAGAATGAATTTGTGGATTACAGATTTCATTGGATTACAGATTTCATCAGGTTCATCGTGTTAGCATTATTGTTTCATAATGAAAATAGATTCATCAGGTTCATCGTGTTAGCATTATTGTTTCATAATGAAACATGATGAATTTGTGTCATTTTTGTTAACTTCCCATTTTTGTTTCATTACCTGTTCAGTTGCATATCCGTATATGAAAATAGATTCATCAGGTTCATCGTGTTAGTATTATTGTTTCATAATGAAACATGATGAATTTGTGCCATTTTTGTTAACTTCCCATTTTTGTTTCATTATCTGTTCAGTTGCATATCCGTATATGAAAATAGATTCATCAGGTTAATCGTGTTAGCATTATTGTTTCATTATTACCATATATAAGCTAAATTAAAATTAAATAATTTACCTAAATTAAATATCTCATTTTTAAATTAATCAATGATTATTATTACCATATATAAGCTAAATTAAAATTAAATAATTATTAATATAATAATAATAACAGTTACCATATATATTTTGAAATAATGTAAAAGACAAAAATAACCTTTTCAATTAAAAAAAAAGAAATTCACTGATTGGTTGATTTCGGTTTCATAGTTTTCAATGTAATACTGGTTTTGGAAACCAAATTTTATTGGAAACTTTGGAAACCAAATTTCAAATATTGATTTTTTTAATCAATGGTCAAGATTCATTTGAATTATATATGATAATAAATTAATTAATTTATTAATAAAAGATAATAATAATATGTCAAAAGGGTAAATGTGTCTTTTTCTTTTGTGTTTCAAATTCGGCAAAAAGATGAAATATGGTAATAAATTAATTAATTTATTAATAAAAGATAACAATAATATATCAAGACTATCTTTTTATATATTACCTGTTCATCAACATGCAGTATGTAAAAACTCAATTAAGTTTCATTACATTATTGTTTAATTACCTTTCCATTATGTTTTACTATATCAAATATGTTTCATCAGGTTTCACTATATTAATATTTTGTTTCACTACATCAGGTTTTACTATATTAACTTTTGTTTCAATATTACCTTTCCATTATGTTTCACTATATCAAATATGTTTCATCAGGTTTCACTATATTAACATTTTATATTTCATCAGGTTTCACTATATTAATATTTTGTTTCACTATATCAAATCCATTATGTTTCACTATATTAATATTTTGTGTCTGAAGATAATATTGAAAATTTCATATGAATATAAACTTTCATTCATTGGATGAATCAATCACTGATTCATAAGAATCAGAAAAAATAATTTGATTTGTAGCTTGCGTATGAATCAATTTGTGTTTACCTAAATTAAATGTTTTATGTTTAAATTAATAAAGGATCAATATTATCATATATAAAATACATTAAAATTAAATAATTAATATTATAATAATAATAACACTTTCCATATATATTATGAAATTATGTAAAAGACTAAAATAACCTTATCAATTAAAAATAAAAATTAAAAAAGGAAATTCAATGATTGGTCAATTTCGGTTTCCAAAGTTTTCAATGTAATATTGGTTTCCAATTGATCACTCTATATATATATATATATATAGTCTTAGGTTCATTTGAGAAATGGTAAATATATGAGAAATAGAGAAGTAATCCTAGTCATTCATATGGTCAAGATCGGATTTGACTGGTCAAATATTGCGGCTTTGACTGGTCAAAAGTTACGGCTATTCCAAAAATAGAAGGACACTTTCGTAATTTTTACAAAATACACGGGCTGTGTTCATATATGAACATGTATAATTCACATATGAACTTATATGTTCATATACGAATCAGTGTAATTCACATTTGAACTCTTTTAACTGATTCATATATGAACCTTTGTGATTCATATATGAACTAATTAATTGATTCACATATGAACTAATTAACTGTAAGTTCATATATGAATCAGTTGAACTAATTAACAGATTCATATATGAACAAATTAATTTATTCATATATGAACGTATAGTTTATATGTGAATCATATAGGTTCATATATGAACCCATCCCGCGTATTTTACGAAACTACCCCTCTACCTTCTATAGACCATGCAAGGAATTATCCGGTGCTTCGCGGTCAAAGCCGCAAATGTTGACCAGATGAATGGTTAAGATTACTTCTCTATTTCTCATACATTTACCATTTCTCAAATGAACCTCTCCCTATATATAATTCCTTGCATGGTCTATAGAAGGTAGAGGGGTAGTTTCGTAAAATACGCGGGATGAGTTCATATATGAACCTGTATGAATCACAAAGATTCATATATGAATCTGTTAGTTCAACTGATTCATATATGAATCTTTGTGATTCATACAGATTCATATATGTATATATATATATATATATATATATATATATATATATATATATATATATATATATATATATATATATATATATAGGGAGAGGTTCATTTGAAAAATGGTAAATATATGATAAATAGAGAAGTAATTTTAGCCATTAATCTGGTCAACATTTGCGGCTTTGACCGTGAAGCACCGGATAATTCTTTGTGTGATCTATAGAAGGTAGAGGGGTAATTTCGTAAAATACACGGAATGAGTTCATATATGAATCACAAAGATTCATATATGAACCTGTTAATTAGTTCAACTGATTCATATATGAATCTTTGTGATTCATACAGATTCATATATATGTATATATATATATATATATATAGAGAGAGAGGTTCATTTGAGAAATGGTAAATATATGAGAAATAGAGAAGTAATTTTAGCCATTCATCTGGTCAACATTTGCGGCTTTAACCGCGAAGCACCGGATAATTCCTTGTGTGATCTATAGAAGGTAGAGGGGTAATTTCGTAAAATACACGGAATGAGTTCATATATGAATCTGTATGAATCACAAAGATTCATATATGAATCTGTTAATTAGTTCAACTGATTCATATATGAATCTTTGTGATTCATACAGATTCATATATGAATCTTTGTGATTCACAAATGTTCATATATGAATCTTTGTGATTCACAAATGTTCATATATGAATCTTTGTGATTCATACAGATTCATATATGAATCTGTTAGTTAGTTCAACTGATTCATATATGAATCACAAAGGTTCATATATGAATCAGTTAAAAGAGTTCAATTGTGAATTGCACTGGTTCATATATGAACATATAGTTCATATGTGAATTATACATGTTCATATATGAACACAGCTCGTGTGTTTTGTAAAATTTACGAAATTATCCTTCTATTTTTTGAATAGCCGCAACTTTTGACCGGTCAAAGCCGCAATATTTGACTAGTCAAATCCGATCTTGACCATATGAATGACTAGGATTACTTCTTTATTTCTCATATATTTACCATTTCTCAAATGAACCAAACACTATATATATATATATATATATATATATATATATATATGATGTCTTATTATTTAATTTTTAGCTCACTTGATATTTTTAGCATTATTATTAAAACACCCTCAAAACGTGGAATTCATTTGGTATTTTACTTTCACTTGTGGTTTGGTACTACAAGATAAAATAAAATCAACGGTTGGGATTGAAAGACAAATTGTCACGATATGAAAAGACAACAATAGAACAATCAAAAATGGACACAAGGATTTTACGTGGACACACGAGAACCAGGAGAAAAGAAAACATAACAATAGAGAATGAATATAATTTCTATTATTCATTAGTCTTTTCAACAGAGGTGAGTTTATATTATAATAAATATAAAATATTTATTATTATGGTAAGTTTAGTATTTGCACTATAATAAAGTTGGCTTATAGGAGGTCCGAAATATGTTTAAGCGTCATAATAAAATACTTTATAAGACTTAAGGTTATAAAAACAAACCAAACAACGTCATATCTAAAAGTGTTACAATACGTTTTCAGACGTTTTAACAAGTTTTTTAGAATGCTTCTAGAATAAAATGTCGTATTAACTATTTTATAACATCATTGAAAAAAAAATCCTATAAACACTGGGTTTAATAGGACACTTTTCAAAAGTGATTTATAAAATAGCAATAGGACGATTTATTTTAAAAACATCTTAAAAAACTTGTTAAAAACGTCCAATAATCATTCAATAAATCTATTGTGACGCTTTTAGATAGTACGCTTTATAGTTTGGTCATATAAATTATGTTCTATAAAATATTCTATTATGTGACTTAGATATTTTAGGCATCCTATAAAGCCAATTTTTTTGTAATATTGAAAAATATTATTGGAATCACTTCCTTTTAATGATAACACATAATTTGTTAACAACTCTTGTGCCGAGTCAAAAAGGGTGATTTAATAACAAATATATATGCCCACAAATGTGGGCACTGTGTCACCAGAGTGGCAATGCAAGTGTACACTTGTCACTGTGTTCACCTTCAAGTAATATAATGGTATAGTATCAATATCATACCCACAGGTCTACTAAGAATATGAGGTTTCCATGAACTTCCGATACACGTTTGGTTTTTATAAGATTAATTGTTTTGAAAATGATTTGGTGATTTTTAATATTAACTATCAAGTAATCCAAAGTGGGTATGGGTGCAAGTGTAACACCTTAATTTTCACCCTATGTAATTTCACATCATGAACGATAAATACTCCAAACTAAAGACTAAGTTTAAACCATTACAAATAAAGTCTTAAATGAAATGAGGAAATTAACTTAAATATTAACCTGTCTCATACAAGGTTACATTACAAAACAAATCTTCCTGATTAAGTCTAAACATACAAAAATACGGCAAGACTATAAACCTGTTGGCTTTATCCACTCCTAAAGTTCCTGCCCCTGGAATGCATACTATAGTTATCTTATAAAGTTCAGTGAGTTCATGTTTTCATGAATAAAATCGTGTTATATCATGCAGATTAAACATGCAAGCTTCGTTATAAAAATAGTATGCAAAATCTAAACAAAGCAATGTATAGCTGGAAAACAAACGAGATCTCATAACTATCCGGCATGGGTCATTTCGTCATGTGATATTCTCTGGGCCGATCAATTCACACGCGTCCGGTCGCCCATTACTGGGTTGTATCACTGCTTATGACTTACTATCAAGACTCATCCCTAATAACTGACCATAAAATTGTCCCATGTAAAAACATGCAATTATCGTCTTAAAACAGTAAAACACATAGCATGCAATTACTGATGTAAGACCACATACATGTAAAAATACACCGTAACATGTATGTAAATTGTATCACCATTCATACGTACAAAATATTCATAACATGCAAAAAAATGTATTTTATACATAGTTATGCATCTCATTGTAAGTCTCATGAAACCTTACCGGATAGCATAGGTCACTTAGTGATATGCTCCAATCAATAACCTACAATTCATTATCGTAATAATCAAATACGCGATTATTTTTATCCAAAAGTCAACCCTATAGTCAACTCACGTAAACTACAGTTAACCTATAAACACCAAGTTTATAATGTTTTTATAATTAGGTATTATGACCTCGTCATCTTAAAGAGTCTAAAATATTTTCATCGTGCTAAATCACGACTTAATTTATTCACCTTATCAAATTATTTAAATAACCTAAATAATTTAATAATATATTCCTTTAAATTATTTACAATAATCTAAATAATATTAGTTAGGAATCCCAATTAATTTAATTTAATTTCTAAAATAAATAAATAAATTATATAATTATTTATATTATTTATGTAAAAACCCTTTTAAATAAATTAATTCATTGGTCCACAATTAAAGCCAGATAAACTTATATTCATTAAAGCCCAAAAAACACACTTCATTTAATTAAGTGGGGGTTTGATTCTGATATAAATAGTTGGCTCAAGATCAGCCCAAGCCATTTTTTTGGGCCCAACCATCGCCTCCCCTAAAACCAGCTCCTGCCAGACCCGGGTTCGGCCCGCAGAGCCTTGCCCGTGCGCCAGTCTGACCTGCCCTGCACCTAGCGCGACCTGGCACGAGGGCTGCATCGGCGACCGACCGTTATGGCCTGTTTAGCCTCGTTTCTTGGCCATTTTTAGTGATTCTATTTGGAAAATTCAATTTAACAAATTTCCTAACCACTAGAAACAAGAATCACTCGAAACCACTCATTATTGAGTTAAAAACTTGTTTCCAAAGTTTCGGTTTTACCGAACACATCGTTTTTGCATTTTTCGGCAAATCGATGGCCTTTCGGCCATGCTTTCAACTCAAGAAAATTTATGTAACTAGGAAATACATACAACAACATTATTTTTATATTTTGAGTTTGGGTAAGATTCATACCTTAATTTAACCAAAAACTCCGAAAAACCGTAACGCCTTCGATTGCCGAGAACTTCCCAGAACTCTTACCAAACCTCAAATTTCTTGAGGGGTTTTTCTCTCAATTCCTTGATGTATATATGTCTAAAAGCTGTTGCCCTAAGGCTCTTTATATATGTCGAATTTGGTGTAAACGAGGGAGAAATCGATTTTTGAAATCCTCCATTAAAACCTTCCACCGTTAACTTTTCAATTATTCATATCTGGTCCCTCTCCTTCACCATTTTGATATCAAAATTGAATAACTTGGATCATTACGTTATTCTCATTTCCATGGTTAATTACAATTAACAATTGAACAATTCTCGCGGTGATTCAACACCCGTATCTAGCTATGTTAGCAAAGCAAATATCCTACTAAATCCACAATCTAACTTCTATGCCTATAAATCCACCGCATTATAGTTTAAGAAAACTATTGCTTCAATCCTGTCCTGTCCTGTTCTTTCCTGTCCGCGTACCAAACACACCCTAAAGTCATTAAATCTAAGATTTAACCAAAAATAGCTCAATGCCTCGTATTCTTCCAATAACTCAATTCCTTTTCCCCCAATCAAATATTGAATCCATTATGATTCAAAATATAGTGGTTTCACGTATAAATGTTCCATTTTTCCAAAATATAGCATTTCTACAAAATATAGTACATCAAGTAAAATCCCCAAAATTTAAGATTCCATGCTAAAATATCACATACATATCAAAACCTATTTTATAACATATTCAAAGGAACCAATACTTGAAAACGGTAAAAACCTCCCAAATCTTCATAAAACTCAAAATTGGTCAAATTCTCAAATAAGTAAAATCATAACAAGAGGGATGCTTAGGGTTGTTTGTTTTTTTAAAAAACCTTTTAATGGCTCTTAAGTCTGAATCGTTCAGACCTTTTTACACACTACCTCTTATTAATCATAACTAAAATAAGACTTCAGATTTTAAACCTCTTAAAAAACAAACGGCACCTAAGATACCGCATTTTGACATGTATAGAAGTTTTAGAAATGGTTTGAATGAACTCACAATACTTAGGTTTTGTGGAAAACCTAGAACCAAGCAAAAATGATGGAGAAGAGAAGTAGATCTTGAATCTCTAACTTGGACACTTGAATCTTGCACTTAATGCTCTTGAATGACTCCAAAGATTACCAAAATATTGCCTTAACTGCCATAGGGTCGGATTTGGTAAGGAGTATGTGAAGAGAGACTGAGGATGAGAGTAAATGAGAAGAAACCCTAAAAAAACTATATAAGGCCGGTTTGTAGCTCCACGACACCCGCAACTTAGGGTCGCGACGTAATTCGCCTGAACTTCTTAAGACACGCACAAACCTCAACCCGCTCGAATTTCCCTGCGGTTTAACTCGTGTGTGGATACGCATTAGCCACTGTTTCTATGTGCTCAAACGGTAACCCACGCGACCTTGGCAGCAACGTAAGGTAGCGAACCAAGTCGCGGCAGACGTTTTTCCATCATCTCTTCCTTTTTCTTGGGTTTCAACACTTAACTTTTATTACCAACACAATAACCATCATGAACCTTCATTAAATAAACATTTCCAAGTCAAAACTAAACTTTTAAATGTGTAGAGAATTCATAAGAATCCGGGTGTTACAATCCTCCCAACCTTGAATTTAATTTTGTTCTCAAAGTCTAAATCTACACAAAAAGGTGAGGGCAAAGCCTTGGCATATCTTTTTCCTCTTCCCACGTCACATTGGAGCCTCAGTGATGCTCCCAATGATCTTTAATCATGGCAATCTCTTTGTGGAGCTGTTTCTTGGACTTCATTTCCAATATTGCTTCTTGTTCCTCAATGTAGCGATTATTCTCATCTACCCAAATTTCTGAAAGAGAGATCTAGCCTTCTTCTTCCACTAAGAGATTTCACAAATAACACTCATGAAAAGTGTTGTGAATCCCATTCATCTTAGGTGGCAACTCCAATTTATAACCTTGAAGCCTCACCCGACTCAAGATTGTGAATGTTCTGAGGAAACAAGGACTAGTTTCCTACGTTTCCCAAACCTTATGATGCCCTTCCAAGGAGATACCTTAAGCATTACTTGTTCCTCCATTTGGAATTCCATCGACCGTCTCTTCTTGTCAACATAATGCTTCTATCGGTTTTGTGCCACCTTCAAACGCTCCCGAATTCTTTTCACAGTATCGACTGTTTCTTGCACGATTTCACGTATGACAAATTGTTTCTCACCTGCTTCAAGCCAATAAACTGGAGTCCTACATTTTCGACCATAAAGGGATTCAAACAGAGCCACCCTAATGCTAAAATGGTAGCTATTATTGTAGGCAAACTTGACTAGCGGTAGGTGAGAATCCCAATTTCTGCCAAAATCGATAACACATGATATGAGCATATCTTCGAGAGTTTGAATGGTCCTTTAACTTTAGGCATCGGCCGTTTGTGGATGGTAATTCGTACTCAACTTCACCCTTGTACCTAACTCTTTTTGCAATCCATCCCAGAAATTGGAAGTGAAGCAATGATACGCACTAAGTATTTAGTGCTTAAACACTCATTTCTTACCCTTTTGATACGATATTTTACTTCTACATCCGAACTTTGAGTCAACTGTCTACCTTATTTTCCACTTATTGATTTTATGGAGCTAGAGATTGGTTTACTTGCTTCTATTTATGGGAAGGCTAATTTAGTCTTTTTGGGCAGATTTTATGGCATACAGGTCATGCTGCAACAGTGGAGTAGCATGGAGTAGGTGGTGGAAGAAATGAAAGTTAAGGAAATCAGGGTTTAAATACGAATTTTTTGGCTTGGAAAAGACATCTTTGTCATATCCTGGACAATTAAGAAGTTGGATAATAGGATTAACGACGTATTAGTTGGCAAGCGTACTTTTGGTTACTTTATATTACTTGCTTAGTTGGATGCTTAACAATTAGTTGCTATTTACATTTTACCCCCTATCTTTAGCTATATATAGAGGTCTTGGGTTAGCTTTCAAGACACAACTTAGAATTTGAATGTTTTCAGTTCTAAAAACTCTCTCTAATCTTTAGATTAATATATATGTCTTTTGTATTTTCTTTTGTTCTACTACTTTGAATTTCTATAGCACTGGCATAGCATCAAATACTTTTCTTTATTTATTACGCTTTCTGCATTTACATTCCGTCTTCAATTTAAGTCATTTACTTTCATGTCTTTACTTTCAATACTTTAAATTTCATCACATTTACTTTTTGTTATGAGTAGTTAATGTTCTTAGCTTGGGTGTGAGGTAAATGGTGAGAATGTTAACAAAAAAAATAGATGTTGTTTGGCAATAATGATGTTTTATTATTTCATCTCAGGCTTTATAAAACCAATGACAATGCTTGAAGAGTTAATCACTTTGAAAGTGTTAAAAGTGCCATGATCTTAAAGATAAGCCATTAATATGAACGTCAATTTGAATGATATGGGAAGTAGACTTGAGAAAGTTGCTAACAAAGATATTTGTTGTCTATATTTTCCAAATTGATTTATTATCGACGGGTTGGTCGCTATTCAAAGTGTTAAAATGTAGTGGACTTAGAGATGAGCCAATTGGAACACACCAACTTGGATTATATGGGAATCGGTTGAGTGATTTTTAACAAAGAGATTTGTCTATCCATATATTATGAGGACTTCATTTTTACTATTTCTTTGGTCCTGGTACTACATAAAAATATGCAGGTTTTAAAGACATAAGTAGTGCGATTGTTGAAAGTCCGAGAGTAATACCCTCAAATTAGATAATAGAACTAATTGTTACCAACTTCATGCTGTAGCATTCCTATAGGATTAATCTGCTGGAATTTGTGTTAACATCTCACCACAAGTCTTACACCCACGCTTCTCTTACATTTTGTTATTTATATGATTGTTCATAACAACCAAATTAAAGTCTTTAAATTCACCATCTGAAATTAATTCTTTCATTATATTTTTAAAAGCACTTTTACTCCAATCTCCGTGGACGATATTCAATATTTTACCATTTTATTACTTGGAAGACGATTTTAGACCACCTTATATACTTGCTTTGGGGTCTAATCATCACATGTCTGTTGGTGTATAAAAGTCACTACCAAGCAACTGTAACAATCAGAAATATCACTCCGTATCTAGAAACAACTTTATCAATATAAAAATTGGAAGATATTCCATCGACAAGGTTTCATGCATCGCCAAGAAAGAGCACTTTTTGTCAAAGGGTCCACCAACTACGCAAATTTTATCGTGACCTCTTAAAGTCTTCGGCAACTTGGTCACGAAATCTATGGTGATATGTTCTCATTTCCATTCCAGGATCTCCAGTGATTAAAGACTCTCGTACGGTCATTGGTGTTTGGCTTTCACTTGCAAACACGTCAAGCACCGTTCTACATATTTAACCACGTCTAGCTTCATGATGGGCCACCAATAGTTTAGAATCAAGTCCCTATACATTTTTGTACTCCCCGGGTGGATAAAGTACTTAGACTTGTGAACGTCTTCCAGTAACAACGTCCGGTTGCCCTAGATCTTGGACAATCAAATCCGTCCCCGGAAGAGTTTCAAACCTCGACCGTCTTCCGTCAACAATGATTGTTGTTTTCTACTAGTGTTGTTTCACCATCACCTCTCTTTTGAGATTCTCTTCTAAAATGTTTCAGTGTATGATGCTTTGATTTTGTCGATTAGACTCGAAACTAACTCGATCTTGAAAGTGTAGAACAAATGTTCCTAATATATTCTTTGTGACTCAAAGCATCCGCCACCACATTTGTCTTACCCGAATGGTAAAACAATTCATAATTATAATATTTGAGTAGTTCTAGACATCTGTGCTGCCTCATCTTCAATTATTTCTGATGGAAAACATACTTCAAACTCTTATGATCGGTATAAAGAGTACATTTTGTGCCGTATAGGTAGGGTCTCCATAGTTTCAAAGAAAAGACTACGGCCGACAGCTCTGAATCATAAGTATGGTAGTTTCGTTCGTAATCTTTGAGTTGTCTTGAAGCATAGACGGTCATTTTACCCCGCTGTAGGAAAATGCAACCCAAACCCATCTTGGAGGTGTCACTATAGTCCACGAAGTCTTCAGATCCTTTAGGTAAGGACATGATTGGCACTTCACATAGATTCTTTTTTGGAGTCCGGAATGCTCTATCTTGGATCTCCGTCCACACAAACTTCACATACTTTCGAGTTAGGGCCGTCAAGGAAGACGCTATTTTGGAGAAATCTTGGATAAATCTCCTAAAATAACTAGCTAACCCAAGAAGCTTTGGATCTCAGACGGACTCGTGGGAGGTTCCCAATTCATCATGGCTTCAATTTTAGAGAGGTCTACGTGCTCCCTATCTCTGGTGACTACGTGACCTAAGAATTGGACTTCCTCCAACCAGAACTCACACTTAGAGAACTTGGTGGAAAGATTCTCCTTACTAAGCACCTCTAGGACTTCCCTCAGAACATGTTCATGTTCCACCTCGTCTTTCGAATAGACTTGGATGTCATCAACGAACACTATTACGGATTTGTTGAGGAACGATTAACATACTTGATTCATCAAATCCATAATGTCGACGCGTTAGTTAAACCAAATGGCATTACTAGAAACTCGTAATGGTCGTACGGTGTCCTAAAAGCTGCCTTTGGGATGTCATATCCCTTCACCCTCACTTGGAGATATTTTGATCGATGAAGATTTTCGAGAAGCATCTCGCTTCTTGAAGTTGATCAAACAAGTCTTATATCCTTGGGAGTGGGTATTTGTTTTTACTATTTGTTTAAATCTCAATAATCGATGCACGTCCTCATTTTTCCATCTTTCTTCTTCACAAATAGAACCAGAGCTCCCCAAGGAAACGAATTCGGTCTCACAAATCCTTTCTCGGGAAGATCTTGCAGTTGAACCATCATCACTTGCATCTTGGATGGAGCCAAGCGATAGTGCGCTTTAGCAATCGGTGTCGCCCCCAGAACAAGGTCAATTCGATACTCCACCTACCGGTCAGTGGTAAACCGGGCAAGTCAAGAACTCATGAGTCAACTACAAGATCTTCTAGACAAGAGATTTATAAGACCAATTTCTTCTCCTTGGGGTGCTTCAGTCTTGTTTCTGAAAAAGAAGGAGGGTTCCATTGACTATTGGGAGTTGAAGGTGACGGTGAAGAATAAGTAACCTCTCCTCAGAATTGGTGACCTCTTTGATTAACTACGTACAAGGTGAGGGATGTTTTTCGAAGATCGGATTACAGTCTAGGTATCACTAAGTGAGGGTGAAATGAGAGGACGTCCTAGAGACTGCCTTTAGGATGTGCTACGGTCAAATGAATTCCTAGTGATGTCGTTTGACCAACGCACATGCGATCTTCATGGACTTTATAAACCTAGTTTGTTGCCCCTTCTTGGACAATCCTGTGATCATGTTTATCGATGATATCCTTGTATACTTTAACGATGATGAAGGGGAACATGAGAAAAATATTTGCAAAGTCTTGACCATTTTCAGAAAAGAGAGGCTATACGCTAAATTTTCCAAGTGCGACTTCTGGCTCAACGATGTGCAATTTCTAGGTCACATGGTGACGCAAGAAAGAGTGAAGGTAGACGCGGAAAAAGTCGAGCCAATGTTGTTATGGGAACCGCCAAAGAGCCCCACGGAAATTCGGAACTTTTGGGTTTAGCAGGATACTATCGAAGATTTATACGGGACTTCTCTAAGATCGCCTCTTCATTGACGACTTTAACAAAGAAGAACGTGAAATTCGCATGGATCGATACTGAAGAGTAGTCATTTAGGACATTGCAGAATTTATTATGAGAAGCATTAATCTTGGCCTTATCGGAAGGAACGGAAGTCTTCGTGGTGTATAGTGATGCGTCGAAATCAGGATTGGGTTGTGTCTTAATGCAACGCGGGAAAGTAATTTCCAACACTTCGAGAAATTTGAAAGAACATGAGAAAAATTACTCGATTCACGGTTTTAAGCTAGCAGCGGTCGTCTTTGCAATGAAGTTATGGCGACATTAACTACATGGCACAAAGTACACTTTGTTCATGAACCACAAAAGCTTGAAATACGTATTCAACCAAAAAGAACTCAACATGAGACAACGGAGATGGTTGGAACTACTTAAAGATTATGATTGTGAGCTTCAATATCATCTAGTTAAAGTCAACGTTGTAGTGAATGCCCTAAGTTGGAAGGGATACAGCGGAGCGGTGAAGGCCATACTATCAAGGATCAATGTAGTTTCAAGTTTGAACGAGAAGAGGATATGTAAAAGCGTTACCCTCACTTGTTTAGTTAGATGAAGATTTCGAGGACGAAATCAATTCCATGATTTGGAGGATTGTAACACCCATGATTTTGTAATGTATTTAACTAGATTATGATCAGGTCTTAGTCATGAATATGCTCTTTCAGTGAGGTTCTTATGTCAGACACCAATTTTGATTAAGACTTTTGCAAGTAGACCTTAAAACGAGCAACAAATGTTACATTTTATGCTTCTGTGTGGTTCATGCAACCCTTGTGTTGTGAACTTTGTTGCAAGACTAGGTTCACATCCCATGTACCATAGGTGGATGGTTTTGGGGCACAATGACCTTCGTGACTGCTACCCTTGCACTATGAGGCCACTGTTGCATTTCATGTACCGTAAGGGTCAAGTAGGGGCACGGGCGACCCTTTTGTCGCGACCCTATTAGATTCATAAAGGCAAGCACCAACCCTCCTCTACCTTTATTCAATTTGTCTTAGGGCGTTGGTTTGGAAGTTGTAGGATCATTTAAGGGCCTTAAAGACTTAAGTTCATGTCTTGAAGTTGAGGCTCAAATAACTAAATCCTTCCTCTAGCTATCTTGTGTTTTTTTTAGGGTTTTCATCAAAACCTAGTTTGTGAGATCATTCTACACTTTTACAAAACTATATACATGTTAAAATGTTATATTTTAGTTCTTCCAAGCTTTTATTTCATGTATTTCACATTTGAGTGATTTTGGACCAACTAGGTCAAATTTGGGATTTTGGGGAATTTATGTCTTTTGATAAACTAAGTGTGGGAACGTTTTTATTTACCCGAGGGAAGATTATCTTCACCTTTTGATGGGTTTTGGAACCAAAGAACTTCAAATGGTCTTATCTTGGATTTGTTGGTAAAAAATGGAGATTTTGTCCACTTGATGGCTATTTGTATATGATTGATCATATATTGGATATGGTTGGACATATCTAGAAGATCAAATATATTCTACTATAATGTAATGGATCCAATGGTATAGAAGTCGGTTTTATTTGAGTTGTATTAAACGATATTCCCCATTTGTAACTTGAGAGGCATTTCTTTTTCATAGGCAATTAGGTGTGGGCTCCTGGAGTTGGACATCGGCGATTGACCAATATAATGTAATTTCATAGTGAATAAACTTAACATGGATTTTGGAAATCACAAGGTATAGACCTAGTGTGGTTGAACTTGGTGACTCCACAAGCAATAGACTTTGAGTAGTTAAGCTTGTTAATTTCATTAAACTATACGCCTGGCGTAGTTGATCTTAATGATTGTTAATCCGTAAATGATGCTTATATAACATGGATATGTGGCTTACTTTTGTATTATGTCACTATCATTGATAAATAGGGTCTCCCCCGTCATCGTAATATGTTTTATGCTCTTCCATGGGCAAGAATGGTTTAAATGGTTAAATTGTCTTGATTAAAGCTATGTTTCCTTTTTAATGTTTTATAGATTTATTCTATAAGTGTTTAAACTCACTAGACGTAAGCGTAACACTTTTTCTTAAAATGACATGTATATCAGTATCTCTTAGTGGTGGGGCTCTAAAGACTTAAGCAAAGTGATTGGGTGTCGATAGAGACTCTTTTTAGGAATGATAACTTTTGTCATTTCGGTGATACTTTGACAGGATTCTTTTGGTGATGATAGTGACACTCTTCCGTAATCTGAACTTATAAAGATTAGTAAGTTGTTAATTGTCATTTATTCCTTAGAGTTGTAAACGTTTACGATTTTTCCATTTTGGGTGATTTCTATTTATAAATGTATTTTCTATATTGATTTCCATGTTTAAATTTACTTCTATTTTAGGGGTGTTATAGTCGTTTACCAACCGGGTGTCACTTATCTTCCAGATGAGGATGGCAAGCATAACAAGGACTGAGACTCTTACAAGACAAGTGAGGGAGAAGACCCTTACCCGGTAAGCACTTACCAGGTAAAATGCTTAGCAATAATCCATTTTGATGGCCGATAATGGTATCCAATACGGTAAGTGAGGGTGGCGGTCTTGTGGGTAAGCACACACTTACATGATAAATGGCCCCTAAGTCTTATAAAATAGTTTATTGTGACACTTAATTAGATAATCTTTGTGTCTTATAAACTCAATTTTGTTGTTGAAAATATATAAAAAATTATAAAAATATGTAAAATGTATAATATGTTTGAAAGAAATGGATCAAAAAAGAAAATGGGAAAGCAATGAGTAAAGGAGACCAAGTGTGAGTACAAAGAAGATCTGATCAGTAATGGAAATGGTGTTGATTCTATCAACGGCGTCGTTTAGAACTGAAGGTGAACACTTGAGCTGCACTGAGTATGCTCCTTCTGCTTGTATTTCAGGTTCTATGTTTATCTCCCCAAATGCAGCTTTATACTCTCCACAACTCCATTCCTTCATTCAAACATTTCCAAACCTATTAGTTTTAGAATCAACATAAATTATGATTATCTCATAAACTAGTTGTTAATTAGCTAATAAGTAGATGACAATATAAAATTAATTAAAAACGTGTTGAAAATTGAAAAGTTATGTGTTATCTGATAAACTAGATGACAATGTAAATTGAACTAAATTGAACTAGATAGATTACCTCAAATTGTTCTCCGAGGGTGAAGACGATGGTTTCTGGGCCGGTTCTAAACGACAACGGGCCTTCATCGGACATCAGGCAAAAATCACCATGTTCAGTTGGGATATGAAGGCTCAGAGCGAACGAACACGCATCTGTTTTTCCATCAGCAAAACGCGGAGTGTGGGAACGTGGGGTGTGAGGTTGAAGAGCTGAGTTATTGTGCTTGAATAACGTCATTCTCGTTTCGTTTTCCTTGATCTTTTTTCGAGATTTCTTGCTTCCATGGCTTCCTACAATCTTAGCAGCATCATTTGCGATGGTTTCAAGTTTACTTGCAAGATTCTCCATCTTTTGGCTGCAATGTGAATATGTAACAAGACCTAAAACCTTATATAATTTGTATAGTGATATACAAAGGTCAATGGATAAAGTGTCCGGACTGACAGGCCTTAACGGGTCAAAATGGGTCCGGTTCCGATCCCTCGTCTAGCCAGACCGAGCAGTGTTTGGCCATCTCTAGATATAGTATCGAGATTGTATATGTATATTATATATACTAAGGTGGCGTTTGTTTTTATGAGAGGTCTGAAGTCTGTAGTCTTATTTCACTTCTGATTAATAAGAGGTGGTGCTGAAGTCTGAAATCTGAATCAAAAAGATTGTTTGTTTTTGTAACGTATGGAGGCGTCTTTTGAGAAAAGAGAGCATATAAAATAAGGCGGCGATAAGAGATTTTAAAAAGTTAGGTCACCACTTTTCTTATTTCATATGTATTTAAGAGTTGAGAGATTCTGAAAACTGGAAAAAAAAACAAACAAACAGTTTGAATGAATGTCAAAAAGTCTGAACGATTCGGACTTAAGACAAACAACCCCTAAAAGTTATAAGCAATTTGATACCTGAACTTACGAAACCTCTCCTCTCGCGTAACTTCTCGCCGCCGTTCTGCCGCCGCAAGGGCGGATCGTGACCATTGAAACTCCTCCCGGTCACCGTCCCGGCTCCACCTCTCCGCCAACAATCCGAAACAAAACTCCGCCTCCGTGAACGATTGCTGCAGCTCCTCCACCGATATCCCATGCCCACTAATCCGAAAAACTCCATATTTTCCGACCGATCTCATCACCTCACTAATCGAATTCCGGTCCTTGCTTTTAATCAACCGGTATTCAACATCCGCAATCACCGACCGATTGACGTAATCAGGAAGATTGAGATCCGACATGTGCTTCATCTTGTCGAGATAATGGCCGAAAGCTGGTTCATTGCGGGACGCCGCTCTGCCGGTGGGTGGCATTGGAGATGGCGGTGGTGCCGGTGACGATGATGACGATAGGCGGTTCTTGATTCGAGAGAGAGCCATGGCTAGGTTAGGCCGAATGTGTGATCGAATGGAAGAGAGAGAAGAAGAAGAAGGAGGTTAATACTAAGCTATTTGCATGGCACTTTTTGTGGGGTTAAAATGGCATGTATATATATATATATACACACACGTTATCTTATGAATGCATGTCAACATGCATTCCAAGTTATTGGGAAAACGTGTTTTAATTTCGAATAGGACTTAAGTTTATATGATAAAATATATGTGCATCTTATTATAAAGTATTAAAGAGATACAATAAATTTATAGGACGTTTTTAGACGTTTTAACAAGTTTCTAAGACAATTTTGTAACAAATCGTCTTATTATTTTGTAATATGGCATTATTGAAAAATGTCATATAAAGACAAGTGTTTTCAACAAAGATATATGTTCATAGCACTACAATTCTGGAGGCTTTCAACGACGGACCAAGCCATCGGTATTCCGTCCGAAGTGGTGAATTCCGCCGTGAAGGTCCGTTGGACGTCCATTCGTGGGTGATGCCATCACTGACGGAATTGACAGATGGATATCGCGGGAACTAATCACCGACACATGACTGATGGGACGTCATTACACCAACGGATCAGCAACGGACACATAACTGATGGATCAATGACCAGAATAGTAAAGATTTAATTAAAATAAATATAAATTAAATTCTTTAATTTTCTGTCGATAATTTCCTACGGATCACCGACGATATTTAAAATAATAATAATAATAATGTATTTACCCATTGGTATATATAAAATTACTGATAGGCAATGTTATTAGGTTGTTTTCGTTGGTAATCACCGATGGAAGTTGGCCGTCGGTAATACCCGTTCATCTAGTAGTTTAGGACATTTCTTAAAGGAGATATGTAGAAAGGTTAATAGGAGACATTATTTCAAAAATGTTCTAAAAACATGTTAAAACATCAAAAAAATACCATATTAATTAGTTATGTGAAAAAAAAGGTTTGTGTTAGCAATGGATGGTTGGATAAAAAAATACCATATTAAAACATGTTGGACTTTGTCATCCGATCCAATCCAATCTAGTCCAATGGATTATTGGATCAGATCGGTTCCATCCATTGCTATTACTATTGGTTATCCATTGGATCCATCCAATATTTTGATACAATTGTCAACCAATTAATTCACCATTTCAATCAATTATTCATACTAGAAGCGTACTCGTGCAATGCAGCGAGATACATCACGATTTTAATGTTTCATTTTATTTTTTGTTGATTTACAGTACGATTTTGGATGGTTTTGAGAAATTGATAATGTTTTTTTTATAAATTTGTTTAATTTAGCCTTAATAATATAATTTTTTTATATAAAAAATTAAGTATTATAATAGAATTCAATTATTATCTTATAAATTTTAATGGCATCTAGAAAAAATAACCAATTACATATTTAATAATATAATTAAAACAAGTTTATAGTAATATAATATATTAACTAGAAGCGTACTCGCGCAATGCAGCGAAATACATCACGATTTTAATGTTTCATTTTATTTTTTTGTCGATTTACAGTATGATTTTGGATGGTTTTGAGAAAAGTGATAATGTTATTATCTTATATATTTTAATAACATCTAAAAAATAACCAATTAAATATTTAATAATATAATTAAAACAAATTTATAGTAATATAATATATTAATTAATAGTTATACATGGAAATGTCTGCATAAAAGGAAGGTCCCGCACATACCAAATTGGTGGGTGTTAGAAGTCTGCAGTAGTAATATGTATCTTGTGCTTTGATACTTGTAAATTAAGAGATTTTTAAAATCTTGCATAAAATGATGGTACCTTGTGTCTAATAATTTGTATTTAAGAGTTTTTTATCCGTGCTTTATAATATAGTATAGATTAATAGTGATACATGGAAAAGTCTGCATAAAAGGAAGAACCTGCACATACCAAATTGATGGGTGATAGAATTGTGCTTTGATACTTGTAAATTAAGAGATTTTTAAAATTTTGCATAAAATAATGGTACCTTATGCCTAATAATTTGTATTTAAGAGTTTTTTTTATCCCTGCTTTTTTAATATAGTATAGATATTTTCTTAATTTATCAAAAAAAACACTACATATAAATATCAACTAAAAAACAATATCATAAAATGTTAATAATTATATATAGATAGTAGTTTGATGATAATCGGACGGTTATATGATTGGAACGGTTTGATTTTTATTGGATTCTGAACTGTCGTCCAAGAAAATTGATCCAATTTAGATGTTGAAATTTTGGATCCAAATCGAACCAATTACAACTGGATATCTGATTATGGTAGGTCGGTTCTAATTGGATCGGAACGGGAGGGGTTGAACCAACAACCTTTCCTTACAAAATAAAGCAACCAACCAACAAATGCAATTATCTCGATTAACAATATGCTTGTTATGCCTAATATCTTTAATTTGTTATGTCTTAATTCTGCTTTATTGTGATTAAGTAAAACTTTCTTTAGGTTTTACTTTTAAGGTCAAATGGTGCTACCATTTGAAAAAATTTCGGGTCCGCCTCTAATCGTACCAGTCTCACATCCCTCATATGAGTCATAGGAACAATAAATCACGGCATCCTACACTACAAGAAACTGCATTTTTACCGGGGGGTTTGAGAAATCCGTCGGTAAAAGTTACTTTTACCGACGACTTAGACGAAAGCCTCTGGTAAAAGTTTAACTTTTTGCCGACGGAAAATGCCACATCACTCATTAGATGTAATGAATAGGATAACAATCGCTTTTCTTTTCCATCTTGATGACTAATATGGATGCAATTCTTAGGACAAAAGACAATTTTGTTTCCATCTTAACCCCTGACAAGGTGACTAATGTAACCATTGAGCGCTTAGCTTAATGGCAATCTCCTGGTCAATAAGAAGGGTAGCTACTCTTACTCCCAGGTTCAATTCTCATTGTCGGTTCTAGACTAGGACCATGTGGATTAGTGACTCCTTCGGTACCAAGATACATAGCCACCAAAGCCTCTAAGATTGAAAAATTCCAGTCCAAAACAGAAGCAAATCAAACTCCACCTTATTCCTCCATTAAAAATACAAATTATTGCAAATTAGCCACATGCCTTTGTAATAATCAAATGCCAATATCCCAAGATAAAACACTACTCGAAATTGTTAAACGAAATTCTAAGCAAAACTAGCAATTAAACAAATTAAAACATATATTGAAACCAAATAATCCATTCGAGACTAAGTAAAGCAACTAGATTAAAACAAGAAAAAGAACAAACTTTATAACTTGTAATGCTTACTGTTGAGACCCCAAGAAGGTTGAGTTTGCTTGATTTCGTTAGCGGACAAAAACACAGCAGCAACCGTTGTTTTTGATGCGTTTGCCGCTGCCAGGACAACCCCAAATCGGACCTTCTGAAGCCCCGAAAACCAGTCAAATTACTGTGGAGTTGTGCTTGTACGATGCTAGAAAAACGAAATCCCAAAGCTGTTAATTTACAGCCTTGAAATCCTTCAATCCCACTTCGTTTTGATGCTATAAATCGAGCCTCTGTTCGCTTAGTTAATTTATTAGATGTTTAATTATGATATGGACATACAGAATGCAGGCTTCAGGATCAATTGGTACAGGTAAGAAAAAAGTTCGAGGAGCTTATTATGGTGCTGCTATTGAGAAAGAGATTGCCATGAACCGGGGAACGGGGGTTACCCGTCTAGAAGTGTTGTTTGATCCGATAACCAGGAAAGCAATTGATAAGTACGGGAAATGGTTTAACAACTTTACGGCTCATTTGGTGCGAGAAAATGTGTCTCCGGAATTCTTTTTTTGGAAGGATGTGCCAGAAACAGATATCCAAGTTATTTACCAAAAATTATCAGTAAGTTATTTACTAACTTATAGTGTAAGTTATAACTAATCACGATTTGATTTATATATATATATATATATATATATATATATATATATATTTCCTTTCATTGTAGGAAAAATTCCATTTTCCACTTAATAATGCCATCATCAAGGATTCGATGGATCGGAATATGCAGAGGTATTACTCTAAATGGTTGAATGTAATGAAACAACATTGGTGCAATGTTGGTGGAGAGACAAACACTGAGGCGGCAAAAACAAGCCTGTACAATAATGTGTCTCTAGCTAACTCGGTATTGTTATGTGATCATTGGTCTTCGGAGTCACAACAGGTAAAAGAACAATTATTTATACTATTTTTAAACATGCAATTATTTATAACATTACCATGTGTTCTTGTTAAATAGGCTATATCTCGGAGAAACAAAGCGAATAGGGCCAAAATGTCTATGTTGGGAGGGCATGCCTCTAAGTCTATTGTGGCACATGTTCGTGAAATCGTAAGTTATATGAATTACATCTATGTCTTGTCTTATTTTAATTGTGTGTTATGATTATATATAAATTTCTTTTTCAATCTAGGCTGCAAAATCAAATCAACCTCCAAGTACGATCGACACATTTGAACAACTCTACCGAAAGCAAGATGGTTGGCGAAGTGAGGCAGCGGAGAAGGCACATGTAAGTTAGCTCTCTTATCCAATCTTTTTTATTGCTTTATATGATTTTTAGGATCATTTAATTTAAATCATTTAAGTTGTTTTGATCAAAAGGAATGCAATAATAGGTATATTTATAACAAGGGTTTTTGCAACGACTTTTGTCGTCGCTAAAAGTCAATTTATCGTAAAAACAGCTTATAGAGACGACATGTCATCGCAATAGCCTCTTGCTGAAACATTTCGTCGCTAAAGGCCCGTCGCTGAAACTCATTTTTCTAGTAGTTTATATTTCTTCTTATTTTATTTAGCAAGAGATGATTCAACGACGAGCATCACAAAGTACACATGTTGTCTCGTCTGATCAAGGTGATACCGACCAGTATCCTACGGACCTGGATATCGTTTATGATGTTCTAGGCTCCCGGTCCCGACATAAGAAAGGATTTAGATCATTGCCTAGGCTCAAAGCATTTGGGGGAAATCGAGCACGTACTTCAACCTCCACCTTTAGTACGCACCAACAAGAACACATTGACAGAATCATAAAGGAAAACGAGCAACTTAGACAGTTTGCGGCTGCCCAACATGATTTTTCGGTGCAACAAATGGAAGATATGAATGAGATGAAAAAACTGTTTCAACAGATTCAAGACCTTGTACCCGGAATAAATGTTCCGCAACATTTGTTATCCACTGTACGCACTCCGCCTCCACAGCCGGTTATCTTTGACGATGCAACTACTAGTCAACCGTTTGAGTCGGCCGATGAGGAATATAATGTTGCAGAGAATCTTGCCTAGTACATTTTATCTACCTTTATTTCTTATATATGTTGAAAAGATATTTTGATTTGGTTGGGATTATTTTAAAAGATATTTTTGTTATTGTTTTTTATTATTAGTTGATTAATGTTTTAAGCTGCTTTTATATTTTGCCTTTATAATTGTTTATTATTTTTATTGACAAAATTCGTCCAAACGAGTCGATAAATGTTCCATTATGTGGTCAACAACTTTTGCCGTCCGGTTTTTGTGCCGGTAAAAAGGATGACAAAAAAATACCATTAACTTTTACCGACGAGTTTTTGTGTTGGTAGAGAATTGACCAAAAAAGTCAAACTAAACTTTTGCCGACAAACTTTTGCGTCGGTAAAAAGTTATGCGTAAAGTTAAAAAAAAACTTTTGCCGACGGAAAAATTTACGTCGGCAAAAGCATGTAGTCGTCGGGAAAAAGACTTTATACGATTACTTGAGAGACGTTTTTGCCGACGACTATCTTTCGCCGGCAAAAGAATCTTTACCGACGACCCATGTTGTTAGCCGGTAAAAACCCTTTTTAGCGGACAACTTTTGCCGACGGAAAAGTCCGACGGCAAAAGGTTTTGAACTTTTGCCGGCGACTTTCGAGCCTTTTGCCGACCACATTTTCCTCCGGCAAAAGTAGCTTTTTTTGTAGTACTAGGACAGGTGGGCAAGTCCGACTTTAAACTCGAGATCTTATTATATGGAAACTCAGCCCGATCCCTTTCTGTTAAACCATTTTCAAATATTGCAGTTCTATATCTACCATTAATAGACTATATTATAGGACTTGAGTTTATAGGATAAACTATTAATGTGTTTTAATATAAAGTGATACAATAAATTTATAGGACGTTTGTAGACGTCTTAACAAGTTTCTAGGACAAATTTGAAATAAATCTTCTTATTATTTTGTCATAAGGCATTATTAAAAAATATCATATAAAAGCAAGTGTTTTCAATAAAGATATATGCTCGTAGAACTATAGTTCTGGAGGCTTTCAGCGACGGACTAAACCGTCGGTAATCCATCGGAAACGGTGAATTCCGCCGGTGATGGTCCGTCAGAGCATTCGTGGGTGATGCCTTCACTGACGGAATTGACAGATGGATCATCGAGGGAACTAATCACCAACGGATCACCAACAGGTCCATATCTCCGACGGGAATGGGACATAACACTAACGAATCAACATCGAACACATAATTGATGGATCAATGATGGAATCGTAAAGATTTAATTAAAATAAATAAAAATATAAATTCTTTAATTTTCTATCGATAATTTCTTGCAGATCATCGACGATATTTTAAAAAATTATAATAATAATTTATTTATCCGTCGGTATATATAAAATTACTGATAGGCAATGTTGTTAGGTTCTTTTCGTCGGTGGTCCGTTGGTAATCACTGATGGAAGTTGGCCGTTGGTTATACCCCTTCATCTAGTAGTGTAGGATTTCTTGAAAGAGATCTGTAAAAAGGTTAATAGCAGACATTATTTTAAAAGTGTTCTAAAAACATGTTAAAACACCAAAAAATATCATATTAAGTTATGTGAAACAAAAAAAAAGATTTATGTTACCCTTCATAACATCATAATATTGTTTTCATTTTAATGGGTAAAAATCCCAGTTCTTAAAGATGTAACTGTAATATTTTTGTCTACCTCTATCTATACTATATTATAAAGCACGGATAAAAAACTCTTAAATACAAATTATTAGGCATAAGGTACCATCATTTTATGCAAGATTTTAAAAATCTCTTAATTTACAAGTATCAAAGCACAAGATACATATTACTACTACAGACTTCTAACACCCACCAATTTGGTATGTGCAGAGCTTTCATTTTATGCAGACATTTCCATGTATCGCTATTAATTAATATATTATATTACTATAAATTTGTTTTAATTATATTATTAAATATGTAATAAATTATTTTTTCTAGATGTCATTAAAATATATAAGATAATCACTGAATTCTAACAAAATACTTATTTTTTTATATAAAAAACATTATACTATTAAGCCTAAATTAAACAAATTTATAAAAAAAAACATTATCAATTTCTCAAAACCATCCAAAATCGTACTGTAAATCGACAAAAAAACAAAAAACAAAATGAAACATTAAAATCGTGATGTATTTCACTGCATTGTACGAGTACGCTTCTAGTATTTCTTAAAACTAAAATTGTGCCAAAAGTTTATGATGGTTCTCTTGATCTAAGTTGTTGGATGAACATTTCTTGTTTGAAAAGGTGTGGGTTCCAATCATGCCTTTACCAAATTTCTTGTATTTCAACTTTTAATTTTGGGTTTCAATAGATTTGTTTTTCTTAGTTTAATTTGGATGAAAGCAACAATGGAAGGTAGGTAGGGTGTCATCGGTTGAAATCCAACGGATTTAGGTGGATCTGATCTAATCCAATAATCCAATGGATGTTGGACTTTGTCATCTGATCCAATCCAATTAATATTGGACATCCGATTCAATCTACTCCAATAGACGATTGGATCAGATCAGTTTCATCCACTGACTATATATTACTATTAGTTATCCATTGGATCCATCCAACATTTTGATATAATTGTCAACCAATTAATCCAACATTTCAAACAATTATTCATATATTTTCTTAATTTATCAAAAAATATATATACTACGTATAAATATCAACTAAAAAGCAATATCATAAAATGTTAATAATGTTAAAGGAAAAACTAAACAGAACAACAATAGAATAGAGAGAATGAATCTGTAATTCTCATTAATCAAAAGCCCTTTAAATAGGGATGAGTTACAAGTAGATAGTTGTAAGATATTTTAGTTCTAATCTATCTCTGATATATTTATCTCTATCTCTATCTTTATCTCTATCGTCATATCCTTTAGACGATGGCACATTTATTCTACGACACTCCCCTTTATGCCGAGTTAAAGGAGTGATGGTGCACAGTTGTTGCCTCGTTAAAACCTTACGCCAAAATAAAACCCAGTGAGAAAAAATAAAAATATGACGAAGGAAAGAGTACAATGCACCAGTTTCCTTTGCAATACATAGACTTTTCCTTCAGTCTAGTTTTCTCTTAGAGTCGTACTTTAATCTTAAGAGTTAGGAAAGCATGATGGTATATAAACAGTTGTGTCAGGATCTGAATTCTTAACAAGAATAAACACTCAGAAACAATATTAAAGGAGTTTGCGGAATAACACTTTAATATTCAAAGATCAATGAAACAGTGAATCAGAAATCACAAATTGTAAACTTTATTGAATGATTTAAAGCTACAAGATTTCACACACAACCTCAATATTGATGAACAGGCTCACCAATACGAATTCTACTTCTCTAGAACTAGGGTTCTAAACCTTGAGGTTGATTCTCTCTATGAAAGCAAAAAACTCAGAATGTTGTTGTCCTTGATGTTACAAAACTATTCTATACATATACTGAAGATAAAAGATAAAAAAATAAAAGATCTTCAATATAATCTTCCATAGTTATCTCCAAGACTTTCCATGATTATCTTCAGTCAATACATCTGTCATCCTTGCCATACGAAGCCTTCATCTCATAAGCAACACTAACTTCATGAGCAGTATTAATATCATTCAGTAGTATTAACTTTGATCTGGCAGTACTAACTCCAGCAGTACTAACTACTAGCAGTAGTAATCATATTGTACTGGCAGTAGTAACCAGTTGTGCTAGCAGCATTAACCATACTTAAGTAATTCTTTCAGTTCCCAACAATCTCCCCCTAACTTGACTTTTAGGAAGAGAAGTCAAGTTCTTCAGATGCTCCCAAAACTCCATTATTCATATCCCTGTATCAGCATTCAATCCCAAACTTTGATTAATTGTTCTTTGGATCAAATACCTTGCCATCTCTGAATCTGGTGCACAACCAAGCTTTTTCTTTAACATAGCATGCAGCTTTAATCTGCTGTGGTTGTAAACTCTATCCACTAGGAAGTATTCTATGTGATTTGTATCCATAGTCAGTGCATATACTCCACTAGTTTCATATAGAGTCCAGTTGTTAACTTTTTGAAACATATTTCTGATAATATCCTTCACTTCTTCTGGCTTGAACAACATACATAGATACTCCATCACAACTTTTGTGATTGGTATTCCTGGAGCTTTTAGTTGATTAGCATACAATTTCATTCCTACTTCAAACATCTCCTCTAGATCAGATCTGGAACATGTTCTGACAATCTTGGCCCAAGTCTGATATACTTCATACTTCTCATCTTTCCTCTTGAGCCTGATATACTCTATTCCATCAACTTTCAGTGTATCCCAATGAATGATCTCTAGAGGCTTAACACCAACAGGTTCAGCTGATATAGGCTCAGGTACTTTGTCCATCACTACCATGTACAGATTCACATCAACAGTACTTGATGGTTCTTCCTGTTCAACAGACTTAGGTGCCCCTTCTTCTTCAGCTCCCCTCTGTTCTTTCTCAGCTTCTTCCACTCTAGGTTTCTTAGCTGGTGTTCTTCTTGCCATCATTTTAGTTCTTTTCAACTTCCTCAAACTGTCACCTAGAGTAGCTTCCTTCCTTGGTGATTCTTGCTCATCAGGGAAAGGTTTTTGAATTTGAAGATCATGTCTTTCTTTCATCTTCTTTTCTGCTTCAACTCTTGCTCTGTCATTTCCTTGTAACTTGGTCATCTCAGCTTCATACAAACCTTTGATTTGTTCAAAAGACATCTTTGTGAACATTTCCTTTTTAACTCCCACAACACCTTTGAGAAAAGTAATCATCTTCTTTCTCTATTGAGTGCCAAGGAAGGTCTGTGAAGGTTGTCTCTTCTTTGCCCCCATTCTGATCATTCCATGCTTCTTTAGAGTTGTAGCTTTCTTCTTTGCTATTTCTGTTGCAAGACTCTTTTGATAAGCTTCATTAAGTTCTGCAGCCAGAGCTTTTGCCATCTCCCTGTCTTTTTCCACTTGAACCTTTTCTTCTTGCTCAAGTTCAGCCTGAATCTTCTTGGCCAATGCTTCATCTGACTCAACCAACTTTTGCTTTTTAATTGGTTGATCAGATTCCACCATCTTAGCTTTGCCTTTGTCCTTGCTGTTTACTTTATCAGCACTAACTTTCTTGATAACTTCAACATTGTCTTTGATGACAACTCCTTTGGTCTTTGAAGTGACCTTAGGAGTATCATGTTTAGCTTTGATTAATGCTTCAGCTATCTCAAGTTCTTGCACATTGCTTCTAAGAAGGTCTGTTAATACCTCTTGAACCATTTCTGCTGCTTCATTCAATTCAGCAGTATTAACAGTTTCTGCTGCTTTGCTTGTTTCAGCAGCATTAACTGTTACTGCTGCTTGTACAAATTCAGCTGCTTGTACAAATTCTGATTCTGTTTCTACTGCTTGTTCCCCCTCAAAATCAAAATTTTCCCCCTTATCTTTAGCATCTTCCATGTTTACATCAGCTTCTGACTCCCCCTTTTTGGGAGCATCATCCACTGGTTTCCTTCTCCTGAGCACAAATTGTTTCCTTTTCTTTTTCTGTACCAATCTCTTCACCATTTTCTTCAGTTTGGTAATCTGTACTTGTTGAGACAGAATTACCAGTTTCATCTCTTCTATGTCTTTGCCTTGCTTGATTACATCCAGATTGATGTTGCCCATAGTTTCCATCAATTCATTATAGTCATAACTGTCCTCACCTCCTTTGGGTGTTTTTACCACCTTTGGAGGATCATTGGATATTTTCGTAGTAGAGGTCTTCTGCCTAGCAGAAGCACCTGCTACCCCCTTGGTTTCTTGGCACCTGGGACCTTTGGATGATTGCTCACCCAAAGTTGCCATGGGGAAGGTCTTATTGATGTTACCACTGGCCTCCTCTGTGCTAGCAGGAGTAGTGCACCCATATGTTCATTCATCTCCTCAGTGAGCACCTCCTTGGGGTTGGGAGACACCCCTGTGGTTTCCCTATAGATATTCTCTAATGGAGAATTCTCCATTAGAGGGCTTAAAGGCTCTGTGGGTGAAGGTACAAGAAGGGAAGGAGCCTTCTTTACCTTTTTCCTGATGTAGGTATTGGTGATTGGAGAAGTTGGTTTTTGAATAAGGGACTGTGGGATTGATATGGTGATTGAAGGTTGGGATTGGCTTTCAGTGGGATGGTTTAATGAGAGCCTTGACCCTGAAGCCATACCTTCTGGATTGTGGGACACCGCCATCATTGTAGAGAACAATGGGGTGTGAACTCCTTCCGAGTCCAATGGAGATCTCTTCATATTTGAAAATACCTTGCCTTTGGGGATTTTAGGTACATATACCTCATCAAATTGAGGCATATCCGTCAATTCATTGGTTATAACTGCCTGGACAAATCTTGGGTACATATAGAAACTCTTTTTATTTCCCAAGTTTGACACAAGGTCATTGAAAATCATTTTTGAAAAATTGTACTTTTTGGCAGTGGCCAAGCAAACCAAAGCATAAGCAATGGTACTACTGAACTCACTCCAGCCAGTAGTCTTTTTGGAAATACAATGCATAAGGGTATGAACAAGAAAACGCCATTGGGTATAAAATTTTGCTTTTGAGAATTTGAAAACACCCAATTGGCCTCCATACCCCATTCTTGAAAGATTGGAGAACAAGTCCTCATTAGAATAGAGGTAATACCTGCAGCATCATCTAGTCGTAGACAGATGCGAATCACCTCTTCAGAAACTGACAAGGGTTTGTCACACACCCTTGTCTGGATTAACTGCACACCATTTTCTGTAACAGCAGTGGCATTCGCCCAAAATTGTCTCTGGTGCTCTATGTAGATTGTTGGAGACACTCTAAGAGCATAAGCGATATGGCTGGACTTGAGAAAATCTACTATCTGGTGAAATCCATCAGCCTGCTTCGGCTTTTGAAGCATTGCGATTTCGTTGTGCTCATCAATGAACGCCATGGATGCCATTGAGCTTGAGTGTTCTTGCCTGAAACTTACTAGGTGCTTGAGAGAAAAAGGGTTAGAGAGAAGATGAATAGGATTCAAAGAGTCGTTATGAGCTTTTGGCGGGCAAAAGGATATTTATAGTATTCGGGACATCAGTGCAATTGCAGAATTGGTGTTGATATTCATTGGGAATAGCCAAGAGCAGTGTGCTCAAGGCTTTCATCTCTGTCTGCCTTATCTTCTTTTCTGCATCTGTCTTTGGTGGTGTTCTTTTTCCATCTGCACCAATTTTTCCTTCATCAGATGGTCCATTCTCAATGATGTCCCACATAGAGTAATCTGTGAGGAGAATGTATTGCTTGATCCTTATCTTCCACATGTCAAACTCATTAGATCTGAGCATTGGAACCTTTGAGACAAGAGTACTGTTTGATTCAACTGTGTTTTCCATGATGAATGAAGGTTTCTGAGAATACTAGCTCTGATACCACTTGTCAGGATCTGAATTCTTAACAAGAATAAACACTCAGAAACAATATTAAAGGAGTTTGCGGAATAACACTTTAATATTCAAAGATCAATGAAACAGTGAATCAGAAATCACAAATTGTAAACTTTATTGAATGATTTAAAGCTACAAGATTTCACACACAACCTCAATATTGATGAACAGGCTCACCAATACGAATTCTACTTCTCTAGAACTAGGGTTCTAAACCTTGAGGTTGATTCTCTCTATGAAAGCAAAAAAATCAGAATGTTGTTGTCCTTGATGTTACAAAACTATTCTATACATATACTGAAGATAAAAGATAAAAAAATAAAAGATCTTCAATATAATCTTCCATAGTTATCTCCAAGACTTTCCATGATTATCTTCAGTCAATACATCTGTCATCCTTGCCATACGAAGCCTTCATCTCATAAGCAGCACTAACTTCATGAGCAGTATTAATATCATTCAGCAGTATTAACTTTGATCTGGCAGTACTAACTCCAGCAGTACTAACTACTAGCAGTAGTAATCATATTGTACTGGCAGTAGTAACCAGTTGTGCTAGCAGCATTAACCATACTTAAGCAATTCTTTCAGTTCCCAACAAGTTGCCTCACTAAAACCTTACACCAAGGAACAAAACCCAATGGGAAAAATAAAACATTGGTTGAAGGAAAGAGCACAACATACCAATATCAAATATATAGTAGACTCCCCTTTTTGTCTACTACTCTCCCTAATTCGTGCATTAATCAAGGGAGTTTGAAAACATTTGCATTTACATTTTTTCCAATATGGTTTTAGGTAATGACTTGGTAAAATATATCACATTCTTTTGACACCTTACTTGATTCACTTGAATCTAAATGAGAGTCTTTTATTGCTGATTGTATAGAAACTTAAACAGAATATGCTTTGTATTATCATCCTTGATGTATCTTATGTTCATTTCTTTGATACATGATGCATTATTTCCATACATGCAAGTAGGATACTGGTTGAACGCAAAATTACTAGCTCCTCTAATATATGTAATGATAGTCTTTAATCATGTACATTATTTAATTATCTCATTGAGAGTAATATTCTTGGAATAGTTCAACGAGGTAGTTACAAGGGTTTGCTTAGCTTACTTTCAAGCAATCTGGGTGTTCACTGTGGTAATTCCTTATCCAGTTTGAGAACAACATTTCTATGAGTCAAACATATCAACAAACACATATCAAGACATTTGTGTGGTGTTTTTCTATAAGAGCTAGTACATTTGCTGCTTACATTCTAAGTAGGTATTGAAGTTCCATTATCAATCTCATTTTTCTTGCTATAGGGAAAGTATAAGCCCATGTCAATGGTTCCAAAAGATAAACTTGATATCATGCCAATGACGTTGCGTTGGCGCTGAGCTAAATTTAGCTAACAAGTTCACTGAAAAATACAATATACAGTCAAGTGTATTGTGATAAGTACGATAATGCGCATATTGTACTTAGATAGGAATTCCAACTCCCAACACTTTTTCGTCACCATCCTTTAGACGAAATGGATCTTTCCTTATATCCGACACTTCGACCGATCATGGGAGTGCTAACCGGATGCGCTTTGTCCATATTAAATTGCCTGATTATTTTATGGACATATACGATCGGTGAATTAATATTTCACAAACTCGGTGTCCTAGCTCAAACATCTAGACAAAACCAAGTTTTCCCAAGATCTTTCCTCTCAAATTAGATTTCAAGTAGCTTGTGGTTTCTCTTATTTCATCAAGAGTGGCTATTATGTTCATAACTTTGACATATAGAGCTACTTTGAAAATCTGGAACTTGTTTCCATAATAAATACGCAACGGAATAGTTCATCGTTCGTATATGTCCTTTCCCAATCAAGTATTCCATTAGGCAGGTATACCACATCCGCGTAGATTGTTTTAATCTATAAAGTGGGTGTTTCAATTTTATTGCAAACGCATTTCGTGGTTTAAAGTTACTTGATTTTGGTAATGTAATATCATCAAGCACTTTTATATATCTCTAAATATAGATCCTCGTAGAGATATGTGGTAACCACATTCATGAGTTGCATTTCCAGTCCTTTTTAAACTACTAGGCTAACAAATTATTCGGATGTCATAACATCCATTATGAGAGAGTAAGTCTCCTCATGGTCAATCCAGGGCGTTGTGAGAAACATTGCGCCAAAAGAGAGCCTTACATATTAGGACTTCATTATTCTCGTTACGCTTTCTGACAAAGACTGAGTTATGTCCTACAGGCTTTACACTTGGTAGGTTAGCACTACGAGACCAAATACCCAATCCTTTGTCAAAGAATATAATTCTTTCTGGATTGTTTCTTTACATTTAAGTCAATATGCTCTTTGTTGATATTATTCAACTGAGTCTGGTTCGATGTCGTCGTGCTCGATCATCTTATGAGCCATCGTATATGCGAATAAATCATCAATGATTATATATAATATGTCCATCGACTCATATGTACTCTCATAGTTCATTTGAGATTAATATTCATCTCTAGAATCAATATTAACTTCGGAGCGTCCTCTAGTGATGATTCATGGACATAATTATAATTAGAGACAATCTCATGAGAGTTTTGTGTATTGATGATAAATGGATGTGTCTAACTATTCTTTTCCTTTGGAATAGTATCCATCGAACCAAGTAGCTTTCACCACTTCCATTTGGTAGCTATGACCTCAACCATACCTCCACTATGTGTGATTGCAACGCACTTTCCAGTGGCGTTGTGCCCCTGTTGGGGACTTTTTAGCCTTGCGAGTATATTTGCAGCTCGTATATGTGATCTTGTCACTTTTGGAATATTAAACGTATCAGGTATCGAGTCTGATTCGTTTGACTTCAACATTACGTTGTGAAGTTTTGGGGATCAAAATGAGACAGAGTGAGAATATTCAATGACACTTCCTGTCGTTCCCATGGAAAATCCTTTTTCCTATCTCCCCCTAACGACGGGAAGACTGTCTCATGAAAGTGACAACCCGCAAATCTAGCGGTAAAGGGATCACTAGTCAAATATTCTAATTAACAGATAATTGTTGGGGGTTCATATCCAACATTTACCAAATCGTCTTTAAGGACCCATTTCGATGCGCTATGGGGGCGTAATTGGCACATATAATCAAACATGCGTAAATGTAAAGTATCATGCTTATATCCAGTTACCAACTGGTACGCATGAGGTTGGTTAGCAAGCAGTGGGTCTAAAAACGACAAAAAGAAACTGCATATAATAATTGCATAAACCTAGGTAGATGTGGGTAAATTGATGCGCATTACTAATACCCTAGATGTCATCATATTCTTTTGATAACAACTTCTATGAGACCATTTTATATATACACATGGGGTATAGGAAACTCTACATTGATCCTAATACATATGCAATTAACATCAAATCCTTATGATGTAAATTCTCCAGCATTCCAAGTCATGTAGACTTGATGAAATAATAAGGGTGGTGAGCCCTTAAACGTATAACTAGTGCTAGGAGTGCAGTATTTCATGTGGACAATAATACGACATGCATTCATCGTGTCGAAACCAGAACCATAAAGTACTTTAATGGCTCGCATTCTGGATGTTTATGTCCATAAATATCACCTTGTATTCGTTGTAACAATGGAATATTTTTGTATAATGTCCTTAGCTTTAGGACGATCTCATTCCTGTAATGGCTAAGGATTAGGGTATATACAAAAGTTTTATGTATTCGAGAGGGCATATTATGATAGCAATGTTGTTTCTTATGCTTCAGAAGTCAACAGTTGCAATTTGCCTCATTTTGCCTTTCACTCGAAAGAGAATGTGTCTATGTGTATTTTGCAATACACGGATCACTATGTCATAACCACGGTGTCCCACATGGTCCTGTCGAAACATATATGTGTTATTGCCCTCAAAAGTTCTTTATTGGTGACAAAATTTGTTTCGATGACCCAATAATCTACTAGTTTGACACATTAGTTTCCATTATATATGTTTCCTTTCATATTCATTGGAATTTATGTATATATGCTCATTTTCATTTCCATTTGATACGAATATCTTTACAAGGTTCCTATTAAACTTGTTCCACCAAGAAAGTGACAGTCCATTGTCTAAGTAATTTGGTTGGATGAATTATAAAACAAATATTAGTCTATCTTTTTTTTTAGATTGTGTGAGAGGTCAAAAAAATCAATTCTCCTCTATACATTCCTACACGGAACGGAGAATATTGATTTTTTTTGTATTTGTTGAGATGTATTTTTTTACATCTATAATGGTTACATATTCGATTTTACTTTAGCAAAGAAATTAATTTGATACTTAAAATTAATTTCAAAGAAACATATGCATAATAAATATTAAATTAATATGTTATATTTGATTTTCAACTGATTCCCTTTTTTTTATAGAAGCACTTTTTAGTGCATTTCTTATTTGATTGTCCATTATCACTTGGGTAGTAGTTGTATCCTACTCCAGGTGTTGAAAAATCCTTCCTGACTCTTACCAAGACCCTGATCCTTTCTAGGGTCTCGTCCACATGGTGCAGAAATGTCACACGTGTGAAATTGTTTTTAACTCACAATCCTTTGGAGTTGTTTCCACCTCTAACACTTTCATTATCGATATCGGGAATTTTCTTTATCCCGGCATATGTGGTGTTATTCGAAAGAACCTTGTTATGTCTCTCAACCACTTGCATTAAGTTGATGAATTTGTCTAAAGGTTGCATTCCAACTTATATTTATATTTACTTATATATGAAAGGTGGAAATAATATTAAAAATCATGTCATCTTCTATGAGTTCCTTGCCACAGAGATGGAGACGCGTTTTGGATATAACATTTCTTTGTTGATATCAGTTAACTTTTTGTAATCGAGTAAGTGGGTTTCATTCCACTGTACGATTAGTTCGGGAAGTACATATTCATGAGTACTCCCGATTATCCCTCTCGAGACATCCCACATTTCTTTGGGGGTTTCTAGTAAAGGTATTCCTATGAAATTTAGGATTTATATGTCGTCTCAAAACATGAAGGTATTTGCTTGTACCTTTTCAAGAGGTTGGTTTTAGAGTCAATAGGGAGTTGATGGACTTTAGATATTTTCTTGTTCCTTTTCAAAAGGAGGTTTATATACTCATTTATGATACTCAGATTCTTTTGAGTTTACGACGTTGATTTTGGGATGAGTTGTTTCAACCATTTACATATATAAAGGATAATATATGATTTTCTTTTTGATAAGAAAATGGATTATGGTTATGAAATTTCATTATCATAACAATATTGGATTTTGTATGCTTTAATTTTATTGATAATACTTCATCAATATTTTAATTTTTGCGAAAAAGAAATCACTCAATCTATTGGATTTCCAGGTAGTAGGGGAATCACATGGATTTTTTAAATCCCTACAAACCTTTTAGGGCTATTTACACTCGTTTGACAAAATCCTTTCGATGTATTGCGATTAATTCATCAATGAAACACATAGATAACATTTGTTATTTGGTAAATTTTGACATGAGGTCAAAAAATTCATACCATATTGGTATTTTGGGATCTTTTGGCAAGAGACCAAAGTGACTATGAGTTTGGCATATGAAGCAATTTTAATACCTTAATAGCATTTTTTGGAGCTTTTGGTAAAGATCAAAATATATTAGCTTGGAAGTGTAACTTCCAAAAATTAATTATATAGTTTAAAATTATGAGTAGAATCTACAATCAAGATAAATGTTTGATTTTAACATTTTCATACGATTTTTGGAGCTTTTGTCAAATAACAAAAGTTATGGGGGTTGGAAGTAACTTCCAAAAATTAATTATAAGATTATGAATTATAATGAAGATAAACATTTAAATATTAACATAATCAAATAATAAAAAATTAATTAATTAATATTGTAAACTAATTGGATAAACATCTAAATATTGCCAATATTAAGATGAATATTTAAATTAACAATCTAAATATATAAATATTGTAATCTAATTTGATAAAATTAATAATAAAAATAATAATAATAATAATAGTGCAAAACGATAAATATTATCATATACATAATGAAACGATAATTGATCTAAATAAAATAATATTAACGTAATTAAATTAACCAATGGTCACAAATTGCGTTACGTAAATGCAATTAATAAACACCTACTTAATATAATACTATATCATAGATATCAGCACATAATTATTACTGACACCGCATATGTTATATAATTACAAAGCAAAAGCGAATGAAATAATAAACAAGCACTAGATTATGGACATGTAAAAGCAGAATCACATAACACTACATATATACAGCTACACGTGGTAGAAGCATAACATATGTGATGAAGAGCAATGATGGCAAACATGTAAACATTTAGTACAAAAAATATTAACAACTTTATAAATGCTAAATGTAACAACTATATATAGCGGCGGAAACGATCTGAGGGGGCGATAGCGCAAACGAGATACGTGTTGATAACGTGTTAAAGGAAAAACTAAACAGAACAACAATAGAATAGAGAGAATGAATCTGTAATTCTCATTAATCAAAAACCCTTTAAATAGGGATGAGTTACAAGTAGATAGTTGTGAGATATTTTAGTTCTAATCCATCTCTGATATATTTATCTCTATCTCTATCTTTATCTCTATCGTCATATTCTTTAGATGATGACACATTTATCCTACAACAAATAATTATATATAGTTATTAATTAGATAGTAGTTGGATGATAATCGGACGATTATAGGATTGGATCGGTTCAAAATAATTATAGGATTGGATTTTGAACTGTCATCCAAAAACACTGATCCAATTTGGATGTTGAAATTTTGGATCCAAGCCGATCCAATTACAATTGGATATCTGATTATGACAGGTCGGTTCTAATTGAATCGGAACGGGAGGGGTTGAACCAACGACCTTTCCTTGCAAAAGAAAGCAACCAACCAACAAATGCAATTATCTCGATTAACAACATGTCTGTTATGCCTAATATCTTTAGTTTAATCTGTCTTAATTCTGCTTTATTGTGATTTTGTGAAACTTTCTTTAGGTTCTGACCATACCGGTCTCACATCTCACATCCCTCATAGGAACAAAAAATCACGACATCCTAGGATAGGTGGGCGGGTCCAAATTTAAACTCGAGACCTTATTATGGAAACTCAGCCCGACCCCTATCTGTTAAACCATTTTCAACGATTGCAATTCTATAAGTACCAAAAGTTTCATATTACAAATCATACAACATATTACATACATTCATAAATTACACACCATACAATACAAATATCACACTAATCACTCAAACTCACACATCTCATCATTCAAACCTTTATTGTCTGAATAAAAATCTTTTGTTCTCAAATCTTCTGATCATTCCTGTCTCACCAATCATGTAAATACATGTCATTATTTTATTTTATATAAATTTATGTAATTCATCTTTTGATTCTCTCTTTGATGACCAAGTAATGATGTGATTTTACATGATTGGTGGATACTCATACGAAAGGGACATGGAACTTGAGGACAACAGATATTTATTCTTGTTTCTATGTACAATTTTATATTTCGGACCCATGGAAGTCACCAAGTTGGCTCATGGTAGCCGATATTTTCGATAGCAGCAACGGTCTTAGATAACCGCCGCTTGTGAATCTCCGCCACCAGAGATCGGTGGAGCAATTGGCTGCAGATATCAACGGCAGATCCTACCCTCTTTATATTCCCAAATTGGCTCGTTTCGGGCCCAACTTTTTGCCTATTATTGCATCTTCTGTTCACTCCCGCTTCACCACAAAACCTCATAAAATTCTTCGTCTTCCCAACTAGTTGTGGGTCTCGATTTCCAGACGACATCGAACGATATTCATCTTCGTTGTCGGAGCAGTAAGTGAAGTTGGAGTAGTTAAAAGAATTCAATGAGCTTTTAGAACTTGCATCATCATCATTCAGGAAATTGCCTGCATTGGGTTAATTAGTAAAGGCATTGTAAGATTGCCACAATATATTAGTAGATCTTGAACCATACACTACAAAAAAGAAAATAGGCTTTATAGGACATCAAATATGTCTAAATGTACTAATAGAATGATTTATATGACTTAAGTCTACATAAACAAACGATAGTATTCTTGATAGGGTGTTTTTGGGTGTCGTAAGTTTTTAGGACACCTTTGAGATAGAACCTTCTATTAGTATTTTTCTATGATATTATTCGAAAAAGTGTCCCATAAAAATGTGTTCATATGACACTTCAAAAGTGTCATATATAAAAATATATACGACACTTTGTTTCAAAACATATAAAAAACTTGTTAGAACGTCTAAAAGTGTCCTATCAACGTATTGTAACATTTTTACATAAGACCCACAATTGTTTGATCCTATAAATGTTCTATAAGACAACTGTCTTATAAATCATAAGACATTTTTCAAAACTGTCATATATTTAAAAAAGCTAATATGACAATTTATTTCAAAAGTATCCCGAAAACTTGTTAGGGTATCTAAAAGTGTCCTATAAAATTATTATAACACGTTTACACTGTTGTTAAGTTTTATCGGATAAACATATGTCCTATAAAACAAAACAGTCTATTAGAACATTTAGACATATTTGAACTAGGGTTTACCTTTATTCCAGTGATCAAGTGTTGAAGAGATCATGATACTGTCTAATTGATCTCGAACTGCATCGAGGCTTTGCAGAGAAGCCTGAGATGTTGATCGCGAGTGGAAAGGGTTCGAGTTGTTTTCATCATCGTCTTCATCTTCATCATAGCAGAAACTATGATGATGATGGTGGTGGTGGTGGTTTTGTAGCGATTCCATGGATCCTTTCTTCCATTTCGGAATTAAATTTGCAATCTCCGTATCGATCATCTGAGCAATATCAAATGGCTCCCAATCGTTAATCTCCAATTCTTTCACCATTTCAGTAGCAACGTCATTTGCTGTATCGCTCTCAATGTCGAATGGAAAGTATATGTTCCTTGCTTTACCTACAATCTTAAGGATTTTAGTGACCAGCAAGTAGAACAATTTATTTAACTGCTGACGCTACAACAAAATCAGGTTTATAAGACGCAAAAAAATGTCTAAATAGATTGTTTCGTAGGACCAGACACTTGTGCATCCTATGTAAAAATGTTACAATAAATTTAATTATATGACGCTTTTGAACATCTTAAAAAGTTCTTTAAGACATTTTTGAAGTAAAAAAACCATATTAATTTTTTTTATGAAATTATTTGAAAATTTGTCTTAAAACATCATATAAATAAGTGTCCTATAAAAAAAATCTAATAAAACACTTTGTTTAAAAGTATCTTCAAAAACTTGTTAAGATGTCCAAAAACATCATATAAATTTATCGTAACACTTTTATTGTTTGGTCCTATAAGTTTAAATCTTATAAACCAAAGGACCTTTGGCCTGTATAGCGGTATAGGAGCCTTTGGCTTCCTAGAAGGAAGGTCAGGGGTTCAAACCTCACCAAAGGTGAGGAGAGTGTGTGAGTTTATTTGTTGTATATAAGTTCAAAAAAAAATTAAATCTTATAAACCAGTCTATTTCGACACATAAACATTTTTGGCGTCTTATAAACCCCATTTTTTGTTGTAGTGACAACTGAGGTCTCTTTCACGTACTTACCAGTTTTATCAGATATCAGTACTTTGAGGAAGATTGAACCATCTTCTTGATTCATGGTGCCCGTGATGGTCATATCAGTAGATTTTTTCCGATCATTGACTAATGAAGAAACGACCTTTTCGGGTATCTTTTGAATCGAAGCAGAGTTTTGGGAAGGCATTGTTGAGATGATCGTCAATTGATCGTTGTCTTCAACAAGAAGGAAGGGTTCCATCAAGAGATCTCTAGCCGACGGCCTGCTCGAGGCATTCTCTAAGCATTTTCCTACAAACCGTTGAGCTTCAACATCTTCGATCTGATAGAATGCTTTCGGCAACTTTCCCTGAAAAATTCATGTATTTTTCAGCGTTTATGATAGAAAGATTATACACGAAATGCTATCGACTTAATATATAGTTCAAATAAAACACTTGAAAGTTAAAACCGATATGCCTATCGCTATCTATTTGTACTATTTACGGTATAACCAAACCAATTTGAACGCTCTTTCGGTAAAAAAAAATGGAAAGAGGCCCAATTTCAAATGGGTATAACTTTTGATACACTTTCTCACCGTTAACTCAACTTCTCACCGGAACCCAACCCCTTATGGGGCCTATCACCACTACAAATTAAACAAAGGATTTCATCGACGAAAAAATCCAACAAAAAGTCATCACCGGCAGATCTCACGGCTGGAGAAAATGTGTTGCCGGTGATTGTGATTACTGGCAGATTGACCATCACCGGCGGAAACGTCTGTCAGTAATGTGCAGGTGATCTGTCGAAATTTTGATTTTAACACTAGGGAATAAATCTTTATGTTTTAATGTCGGTTTTTAATTTCTAGATTTTTGTGGCCCCTTTCGTAACCTTGAAGACATTGAATAATATACGAATTTCTCTATAACGTGTGTATACATTGTGTGTGTGCTTTCGTTCGACATCACAAAGTGTACGCTTTTGACATAATTAAGCATACCGAAGTGACTTTCTTGTAAATCTGAGCGGGATTAGAGCATTCACGGTAAGGATATTCGGACGTAAGCATTTCTAAAACACACATGCCGAAGGAGTAGATGTCCACGAGCTCGTTGTAATCTTCTTCGTACATTTCCGGTGCCATAAATTCAGGTGTGCCTGCTTCATATACATAAAACTTTAGTAATTCGGTAAATCTGCAACGCAGAAAATAAAAGCATGAGGATATGTGGAACCCATTAAATTACTTTCCAAAAGAGCTTTTGAGAAAATAACGGAGGTTCCAACATATATTTAAAAGAAATAGTTCAAATATAGTTGATGTTACTGCAACAAAAGTTGGTTTATAGGACGCTTAAAATGTTTAAGCCTCATAATAGCATACTTTATAGGACTTAAGTTTATAGGACCAAACTTATAAAACGTCCTATTTAAAAGTGTTACAATATGTTTATAAAACGCTTGTAGATGTTTTTAGGACGCTTTTAAAATAAATTGTCGTATTAGATATATTTTACGACACTATTTGAAAATGAGTCCTACAAACACAAATGTCATATAAATTAAAAAATGAGTTTATAAGACATTTCTCAGAAGTCCTATAAAATAGCTAATATGACACTTTATTTTCAAAGCGTCATAAAAAAACTTGTTAAAACGTCTAAACGTGTCTTATAAACCTATTGTAACACTTTTAGATATTATGTTTTATAGTTTGGTCCTATAAAGTATGCTATTAGGACGCTTAGATATTTTAAGCGTCCTATAAGCCCAATTTTATTGTAGTGTCATAATTTGCTATGCCAAAAGTGGCAAAGAGTTGAGAAACATTAACCTATGACGCTATGAGCATTCTGCGATCCGCAAAGAGTGGCTGCTAACCCGAGATCACCGATCTTCACTTGGCCAAGATGGCCATTGATGAAGATGTTATCACACTTAAGATCGCGATGGATAACCGGAGGATTGTGGCCATGCAAATAAGCTAGGCCTTCGAGGATCTGGCGTGCCCAATCTTTAATTGCTCGTATGTGTACTCGCTTGTATTTTTGTCGATACCTACATAATCATGTCAAAGTAAGCACCAAATTTTTATAGCTACAACGATGCTAACTACAACAAAACAAAACAAGTCTTTTAGGACGCACATGCATCCTATCTAAAGGCGCTGCAATAAGTTGTTAGGACGAAGTTAGATGACCAAACAAGTTCTATCTACGAGGCTGGCTGGACAACCTAATGGGACACACAAAATAGTAAATCATCTTATTAGTCTTACTTTTTAAAAGTGTCTTGTAAAAAAATTAATATGACGATTTACTTTTTATGCCTTATATATATCAGGTTGTTCAACTTCGTAGATAGAACTTGTTACGTAGCATGATTTCACCCTAACAACTTATTGTAACCCTATAAAATGAGACACATGTACAACTTTTGGTCCTATAAATTTAAAGTCTAATTAAGTACTTTATTAGAACATTCAGTGACGATATAATTGGACGTCTTAAAGGATCAATTTTGTTGTAGTGTGTGAAACACGTAGAAGAGAGATTTAACGTTATTACTCTCTGAGGCTGCCAGCGGTGAACATCTCCGTTATGAAGTTAAAAGTCCGTTTATCAACATCGATCCATGACGTGTAGAATCGCATTATGGAGGTGTGATTGAGGTTTTTGAGAAGATGGACCTCGGAATATAGCCGCTGAAGTTCCTCCGGTGACCGGAAAACGTCGTTGAGTTTCACCTGGTTCCATGCCACCTCCATTGCTAAAACCTCGTCAAATGCCTTGTAAACTGTCTTTGTTGCTCCTTTTCCCAGAATTTCTTTGAACTACAAGCAACAGTAATGTCTATATGTTATTACAAAAACATTATTCTTTTCACTGCAATAAAATTAACTTTATAAAACGCTAAACATATTTAAATGTCTTAATAGACAGATTTATAGGACTTAGGGGTTGTTTGGTTGGTTTTCCATTAAGTCCTGTATGGATAAAGCTGGTTGTGTGGATTAATCTGTCTGTATAGATTGAGAAGGTTTTTGCTTGGGAGGGTTTTTTCATAGATGGAAGGAGTGTGTTTTTTAATTGGGAGGGCCAAGTTTGGAAAAAACTTGGCTTTCTGCATAAAGCTCCCCCATAGAAAGCTTACTGAATAAGCCACTTTTTATATCATTAAGCCACTACCAAACGGTCATGTATAGTTGACCGAATAAGCTGTGAGTCCCATTAAGCTCATTAAATTGCTAACAAACAGTGTTGCAATAATTTAATAGGATACATCCAAACAATTTTTTTGGACACGTACTTTTAAAATAAAACGTGCTATTCTAATGTCATTATATTAGACGTAAAATATATAAACTCAAATAATATTAAATACTTTATTATAAACATAAAAGAAATTATTCTTATATTAAAAATAACTAAGGGGTTGTTTGTTTGTTTTTAAAAACCTCTTAATGGCTCTTAAGTCTGAATCGTTCAGACCTTTTTACACACCACCTCTTATTAATCATAACTAAAATAAGATTTCAGACTTTAGACCTCTTAAAAAACAAACTGACACCTAAGAATAATTTTTTAATTTGGTAGGTAGTGTTTTGCGATCTAATAGTAAAAGGTCAACATCTTCCTTTCTTGATAAAGTCCAAAAGATACTGATTATATTTGAGGAAAAAAAAACACAACTTGATTAATTATCATAATACATTATTGTCAATAATTAATTATAATACTTGTCAACTCTTCCTAATGACATGAGCAGTTTTTTTATTTATTTATTTAAATAATAATTAATAAATTAATTAATTAAGTTAGGAAGCCACCTTTGCAGAAACCAGCAGCCATACCTAATATTTTTAAAAATTACGAATTTTTAGAAAGATTCGTACTTCAATTTCATAATTAATTTATGTTAACGATGATTACGATATTAATTTGTCTATATGCACATTTAGATTATGGCTATGTTTAAACAACTTAACTGAAAAGATAGTTGTTAGATGATATCAGTGATGCTCCAAAATTTTTGTTGGGTGTGTGCACCTTTAAGATAGATCAAAGGTCTGTAAAGTCGTTCGATGTGTTTTTAGACAAATTCCACCTTTAGAGGAATTCTTTAAGTTTTTATTGGTTGATTTCAAATGATTTTCAAAGTTTTTTGGTTGCTTTCGAGAGATTTTTTAAGTTTTTTTGGTAGATTCCGAAAGACTTTTTTCGGTTTTTTTGTTGATGTTCCTTGAAAAAAAAAACTACTTGCAAAAATCGGTACAGAACCCCGATCAACTTCTCATAGATCCACTCCTAGCTGATATGGTAGTTATTAGCTAAAAAGCAAGTTATCTATTGGTTTAGAAGCTCGTTATTAGCTGATTAGTTAGTCATTTCTGATAAAAATCAGACAATAAACTAGATGACAATGTAAAATGATTTAAGATGATAGATTTTAGTCATTTATGTAAAATACAGGGGATATAATTGAAAAAAAATTGTGAGAATATGTGAACCTTCATATTTACTCTCTAAATGAGTCTTTAAGAAGAGAAAAGAGATTCCAACATATATTGATGAGAAATGGTCTAAGTTTAGCAGATGTGACACTTTAGCACGCCCCCTCCAAAGGATGCTAGACAGATGACACATATTGTGGTGTTGAGAGGGGGCTTGACGGGTGAGGGGGTTAGGCGATTACAAATTACCCCCTGTTGTCGAACTACTGTGTTATCGTTTTTTTATGACAATTAAGAGTTGATAGTTAATTAATTCAAGAGTTTTTTCAAGAAATTCAACACAAAATTCAAAACCAAAATATAAACAAAAAAAACTTACACGTCCATATCGACCTGATGGATCCATTTCTGCGTAACCAAGTTGCGATTTTGCTCCACGGATGGAATCATTGGACCGAGATTTGTTCATGATACGTTTTGGACGTGATAACACTACCTATTCCTTTGTAAAAACAAGCTAAATTAAGAACCAGTAATTAACTAATCGTCGTCTAAATACTACAAATATAATTATCAAGAAACCAAAACAAGAAAAAAGAGAACTCGCTATAAATAATAACGTAGAGGATTAATTATAGAACGCTGGATGATTAAGTGTTAGATGATCGGAGGCCTTCCTTCATGATTTTCGTAAGGAAAAACACCAAAAACGAGCCAGAAAAGCATGGAGTAATCGATCCTAAGCATTATCCAACCCATCACCCCAGAAACGATTTTTTTCGAAGCCATTTTAATCTGATTTATGAACCGACGAAGAATTAAGTGGTTTTTTGGTTGATGATAACAAGAAAGTTGATCACAAGAAAATTGATCGACCCCTGAATTTGAAGAATCTGTGGCCACGTTTTGGTAATGCCATTTGTTAGAGCAAAAAGAAAAGATTCAAGAACTTGAAATCTGAACGGGACAGACAAAGAGGATCTTGATCAGATGCAAAACAGATGAGAGAGAGAGAGAGAGAGAGAGACGACTTTGAAGATGGTGGAAACAAAAAGAGTTGGTAGGTCTGAATGTTTGCAAAGACTTGATATATGATGTTGTAGGAAGGGAGTAAGAAACCATTGGAAAGTGACTAAATATGATGGGTAGTTTAAATGGTAAAATTTTGGTGTTTAAAGGTGAGCTTTTTTGTCGAATTAATGGTTTGTTTCACTGTGTTAATTTTATGGTTAAAAAGAACTGATAGAAATATACGTAGTTTTTTAAACTAATTTCAAAATATAGATTGGTTTTTTGGCGCCTTTTTATCTTGTTTATGTACCGTGTGAGAATAACGAGTGATGGTAAGCATGGTGGGAATACTTCTTAGGTGACGTTTGGTTCGCAAATTCTAAAAGAATTTGATGGAACTGGAATGTTGAATTTCATTGACCAAATTCCATTCTTTTTGTTTGGTTCATTTTTTTTCACGGAAAGAATATTTAAATTCCATCAAATTTCACAAATGAGAGAATTTAACAGTCCTTAGCAACTACAAGGTATTTTGATGTAATGGAATTCTAGCCTTTTTTATTTTCATAATACCACATATGCCCTTAATCTAATATAACCTAATTACATAAGACCTATCTGATTAAATCATGCCTCTATCGGTTCCTTCTCCAAACCACCACCAACCACCGTCGACCATAGTTAATTTGAACCACCGCCGATCACCGCCGATATGAACCACCATCGACCACCGCCGATATGAGCCACCCCCGACCACCACCGATCTAAACTACCGTCGATCTGAACCATCGCCGACCACCGCCGATCTGAATAACCACCGCCCACCGCCAACCAGCGTCTATATGAACCACCGCGACCACCGCCGATCTGAACCACCGCGACCACCGCCGATCTGAACCACCGCCGACCACCGTCGATCCGAATCACCATAACCACCGTCGACCACCTCCGATCTGAACCACCACCAACCACCAGTAATCTGAACCACCGTTACAAATAAGTATTTTTAATGACTATTTTATTAAAGAGTTTTTTTGTTATAAAAAAAATTAAAATTATCAAAAAGGGTATTTTGGTCATTTATCAACATTTTATTCCAATTCCAATGCTACATTTTGTGAACCAAACAGACAGATTTAAATTCATGTAACATATTTCATTCCAATTTTGTCAATCAAACAGGTTTGACAATATTCCATTCCAATTCCTTAAAAGTGAAATTCCTTTGGCATATTTCATTCCATCTAAAAACATTCTGCGAGTTTGAATTTGTTGATTTTCTGATCTAACTTCATTTATTATCAGCTATATTTATCTAACTTTTACGACCTTCAACTATCTTTAACCACTTTTATCTACCTTTATCTTCACTTTTAGTCACTTTCACGAATTTTTACATACATTTAATCACTTATATATATATATATATATATATATATATATATATATATATATATATATATATATATATATATATATATATTTGTTAAAGTTTTGGTTATGATAATAAAAATGGATAAATAAAATGTAGTTAAAGGTAGAAGAATGTATATCAATGTATATGAAGGTTTGTTCTCATGTTCTCATCATAATTCTTATTATCGTCGTAACTCAACCATATACATATATATATATATATATATATGTATATGTATATACCCAAAATCAAATACAAACCTCCTAAATTCTACAAACCCTATGAACTAATCCTAACCCTCCATGTTGCCCATGAACTTTCAGGTTTTTATATCAAAATACTCATTTATGATATTTTCATACTTTATTGCTTAATTTGTAAGTATTATATAACAATTTAATTAATAATAATTTTAATTGATGGAGGTGGCAACGACGACATAGACGGTGGTGATGGTGGCAGCGACAACGTTGGTAGAGACAGTGGTGATGGTGTGGTTGTGGTAAAGACGGTGGTGGTGGTCACAATTGCAGCAATAGTGGTGGTAGTAGTGGTGAGGGTGTCGATGGCATGGCGACGGTGGTAGTAGTGTGGTGGTGGTGACAACGACAATGGTTGCAGTAGTAGTGGTAGTGGTGACAATAGTAATGGCGATACGGTGGTGGTGGTGGTGGCGACAGTGGCAAAAATGGTGGTGGTGTGGATGATGGTGGTGGTGGTGGTCGATCGACAATGGTGGTGATGATCGTCATGGTGGTATGGAATAAACTAAAATAAATATAAGGGTATATAATAGTCTTTCTTAGAAGACTGAGTGAAATGGAATTATAATTACTTACTAAAATCGTAGGAATTCCATCATATGTGGAATTGGAATTTCGTACTAAAACTAGTACAATTAACTCATGAATGGAATTTGGTTAGTGAAATTTACTATTCCAATTCCTTCATATTTCAGTGGATTCCGGCGAACAAAATGCCACCTTAATTATCTCATATACGGTTTCCTAAATAACCTAATTGAATTTTCTTTTTACAGTAATATCAGATTGAGTTTCAATCAGCAAAAATTGAGTATCAATCGGCGAACTCTTACCTATAATCAACAAATTTATGGATTACCATGGAAATTTAACAAGTATCCATTGAATCTCCAAAAACAGATGACATCAACGACTTATGTGATTACAACACAAAGTTTGATTTAAGCAACAGTGTGATTATGAATACATAAACGATGTTGATCGGAGTTACCCAAGATATTTTATCAATGCATTGTCTGATTTTGATGAGTTTAAAGATTTTTCATTAAACCAATGCTTTGAAGAAAATAGAGTCGATGTCAGTAGGGTTCCCAAGCAGATGTTGACGACAATGAGATTGAAAATTATTCATTGAATCAATGTTTAATCAAGTTCGAGTTATGTTATTCCTTTTTTTAGTGAATGATAAGTGTATTGCATGGTATTTCATTGATGAACACCATATAGTTGTGCATCAAATGTAACAGATAAGTTGATGAGATTCATTGGTAACATTGTACAAAAGTGAATCAAGTTGATGACACAGATTTATTACATTGATGAAACAATGTTTATTTATGTAAATTGTCTCTTTAATGCAACTTATCAAGGCCACTACAGGGAAGAAACTCCCAACAGGCGACAGAGATCCAAGTATTTGTTGGTGATTTTAGTGAAATATCGGTTCATTTTGTGTAATTGGATTCACATGATAATAATGGGGTTTGTAACTAATCTATAACGTGAGTTAGGAGGTGTGGAGTGCACACTCGTGTAGACTAACTATGACCCGGGATAGTTGGACGGTCGTTTGGTGGTTTATCAGTTTGTAACTGAGACGGTGCATCGGGCGGGTTGTGTCGCGGATTAACCCGTGCAGCTACCCACGTCGTGTACTGGATTGTGAGTTGAAACAGTGCACCAGGCGGGTTGTGTCGCGTGTTAACCCGCGCTGTGCACTGGATTATGGGGTTGAAACAGAGGCCCGGGCGGGTTGTGCCGCGGGTTAACCCGCACGGCAACCCGTGTCGTGCATTGTTTCAAATTTCGTTTTGTAACTCTCAAATATCCTTGTAACCCCCAAATCTCTTTGTAACCGCCACCATTATGTCCAACAATCAATACCATTAAATGGGATATTATTATCGGTTTTAATATAGCGTCAGTTACGATTCTCTTGGTGTTTAAATAGGATTGATTTCTGCCGGAATCGAAACCGGTGAATTTGAGATTATCCTCGAGTGAATTTCATGATACCGAGGCAGAATAGGGTTGAAATATCACTTATGGAAAGTGAGCTCTCACGTGATCTCACATTCTTATCCAAGTTCGATCACTCTCCTCTCCTCTCTATCGATTCTTGCACCCCCTCCCCAACGATCTTAAGTGATATTTTCCTGCGTGAGAGAGATGGCAAGTGATCAATCTGTGAGAGACATGACGACCAAGTTCACTAAACTGGAGAAGTTTGAAAGTGTCGATTTTCAACGATGGAAGAAGAAAATTCACTTCTTGCTGACAACGTTGAAAGTCGTGTACGTGTTGAGCACGCCGATGCCGGAAGTGATGGAGGACGAGACGTTGAAGATGACCCGTCGTCGCGGTAAATGGGAAAACGACGACTAAATATGTCGCGGCCACATCTTAAACGGTATGTGTGACTCCCTCTGTGACATTTATCAAAATGTCGAATTTGCCAAAGAGCTATGGGACTCTCTTGAGTCCAAATACATGGCGGAGGATGCTTCTAGTAAGAAGTTCCTCATTAGTAATTTTAATAATTACAAAATGGTGGACTCAAAGCTTGTGATGGAGTAATACAATGAGCTCCAACACATTTTAGGCCAATATGCTCAATACAATATGAAGATGGACGAATCCATCTCCGTATCGAGCATAATTGATAAATTGCCTCCCCCCCCCCCCCCTCTTGGAAGGATTTCAAACACATGTTGAAACACAAGAAGGAAGAGTTGTCTCTTGTACAACTCGGTAGTCACTTGCACATAGAAGAATCTCTTCGGGTGGAAGAGACTGAGAAACCCAAGATAAAAGAGGTTTCTGCCACTTCGGTGAACATGGTGGAAAAGGGAAAATCCAACAACTTCAAGGGAAAACACAAGTTCAATGAAGCCGAGAAAGGGCCCAACAAAAAGGTTAAATTAACCTGTTGGACTTGTGGCATGACCGCCATCTCAAGCGGGATTGTCGGATTGTCAAGAATAAGAATGGAGCAAGCACAAGTGGTGGTGGGCAAGGATCCAAGGATCAACACCCACGGCAAGGTCAGTTTATTGACTTTGGTTTTAATTCAAATTTGAATTATGTACCACTAATATCCGAATCATTTTACGTGTAGGATGATGATGCTTGGTGGATTGACACGGGTGCCTCGAGTCATGTGTGCAAGGATCGACGTTGGTTCACCTCTTTGGAACCGGTTGAAGACGAACCCGTGTTACACATGGGGAACGAGTCAAATGCTCCCATTTTTGGACGTGGCTTAGTTAGGCTAGAGTTTAGTTCTAGCAAAATACTTGAACTTATTGACGTTTTGTTTGTACCACAAATTCGAAAGAATTTGGTTTCCGGTAGTGTCTTGAATAAGTTAGGATATAGGCAAGTTTTTGAGTCCGGCAAGTTTAACTTGTCAAAAGGTGGCTCTTTTGTAGGATTTGGCTATTTGTTAAATGACATGTTTATGTTGAGTTTGAATAAAATAATTTTGTTTCAAATTCTGTTTATGTTGCAAATGAGAATTGTGTTGATTCTATTTTATGGCATGCAAGGCTTTGTCATGTTAATTTTAAAAGAATGGTTGAAATTCAAAGGACGATCTTATTCCGTCCTTTGACATTAAAACCGAAAAATGTAAAACTTGCATGTTGAGAAAGATCACTAGACAATCTTTTCCTAATGTGAAAAGGGATTCGTCGGTGCTTGAATTAATTCATAGTGATCTTTGTGATTTGCATTCAACTCCGTCTTTTGGTAATAAAAAGTATGTTGTTACTTTTATTGACGATGCTTGTCGGTTTTGCTATGTATTTTTATTACACTCAAAAGATGAAGCGTTGGATAAATTTAAAATTTATAAAACGGAGGTTGAATTGAAAATGAACGGTTTTATTAAATGTTTACACATCGATCGTGGTGGGGAATATTACAACCCCATGTTTTTCCAATCCGTAGGAATTATTCATGAGACTACGGTGCCTTATACACCGCAACAAAATGGTGTGACGGAACGGAAAAATAGAGTTCTCAAAGAAATGGTGAACTCTATGTTATTCTACTCGGGTTTGAGTGATGGATTTTGGGGTGAAGCCATGTTAACGGCTTGTTACTTATTAAATCGAGTTCCTAATAAAAGGAACAAGATTACCCCATATGAACTTTGGTTCAAGAAAAAGCCTAACTTGAATTATATTCGAGTTTGGGGTTGTCGGGTGGTTGTTCGACTACCCGAACCCAAAAGGAAAACTTTGGGTGAGAAAGGTATTGATTGAATCTTTGTTGGATATGTCGAGCATTCCAAGGCCTATAGGTTCTATGTTATTGAACCTAATGATTTTATAGCGATTCACACCGTTATAGAATCGAGAGATGCATTATTTGATGAGACTAGATTCTCTTCAATACCTAGGCCAAAGGACATAGTTCCAAGTACTAGTGGAACTAGTGAGGTTGAAGAACAAGCAATTGTTCCAACCGAATCTCCGATGCTTCGAAAGAGCAAAAGAGGAAGGATTGAAAAATCCTTTGGTCCTGATTTCCAAGTGTACTTGGTAGAGGGATCAAGAGATGAGATTGGGTCACAATTCTCTTACTTTTATAGTATTGAGGAAGATCCAAAATCATTTGATGAGACTATGAAGTCTCAAGGTATTACTTTCTGGAAAGAAGCAATAAATGATGAGATGGATTCCATCATGGGGAATAATACTTGGGTATTATTGGACTTGCCATTGGGTTGTAAACCGTGGGGATGCAAGTGGATCTTCAAAAGGAAGATGAAAGCCGATAGATCAATCGACAAGTTTAAAGCTCGATTAGTAATCCAAGGCTTTAGGCAACGGGAAGGTATCGATTATTTTGATACCTATGCCCCGTTTGCAAGAATCTCCATGATTAGATTGTTGATAGCCTTAGGAGCTATCCACAATTTAGTGATTCACCAAATGGATGTCAAAACGGCATTCTTGAATGGTGACTTGGAGGAAGAAGTTTACATGAAACAACCGGAAGGTTTTGTTATGCCTGGGATGGAGCATAAGGTATGTAAACTTGTAAAATCATTGTATGGGCTTAAACAAGCACCCAACAATGGCATCAAAAATTTGATGAGGTTATCCTGTCCAACGGTTTTATGTTAAACCAAAAGGACAAGTGTGTATGTAGCAAATTTGACACATCCGGTAATGAAGTAATCAATTGCTTATACGTTGATGATATGTTGATCTTTAGCACCGACCAAAATCAAGTTGATAAAACCAAAGAGTTTTTGTCATCAAGTTTCTCCATGAAAGATATGGGAGGGGCGGAGGTGATCCTTGGAATAAGGATCAAGCGTGAGAACAAAGGGATTGCAATTACGCAATCTCATTACATTGAGAAAGTATTAAAGAAATTTAATTGCTTTGATTGTTCTCCGGTGAGTACTCCATTTGATCTGAGTGTGAAGCTTATTCCCAATTCGGGTGAAGCAGTGTCACAACTTGAGTACTCTAAGGCTATTGGATGCTTGATGTATGCCATGACAAGCATTAGGCCGGATATCGCTTTTGCCATAGGCAAGTTGAGTAGGTATACTAGTAATCCTAGTATACATCATTGGCAAGCGATAAGACGAGTATTTAAATACTTGAAGAAAACCATTGATTATGGTTTGTCATATGTCGGGTTTCCTTCGATCTTAGAGGGATATTCGGACGCAAGTTGGATCACCAACTTAGAAGATCACTCATCTACGAGTGGTTGGGTGTACTTGCTTGGGGGAGGTGCCATCTCATGGGCTTCCAAGAAGCAAACTTGCATCACGAGTTCGACTATGGAGTCGGAATTTGTGGCATTGGCTGCTGCCGGTAAAGAGGCAGAGTGGCAAAGGAATTTAGTCCACGAAATTCCGTTATGGCCGACACCAATATCACCCATTTCTATCTGTTGTGATAGTGCGACTACTTTGGCTAAAGCTTATAGTCAAGTATATAATGGCAAGTCTAGACACTTAGGTGTTAGACATAGCATGATTCGTGAGCTAATCACGAATGGGGTGATTTTGATTGAATTTGTTCAGTCACAACAAAATCTAGCGGACCACTTGACGAAGGGGTTAACTAGGGACTTGTTCACAAGTCGGTAATAAGGATGGGATTAAAGTCCATCTAAATCTTAAACGGTGAGATACCCAATTCCCTTCTAATACAACGTTAGAAATTGAATTCAATGGGAATGCTCACTCTATTGGATTGGAGCACAAAATAATCATCCCAAGGTATGTGCTCGGTACTACAAGTGAAGGAGGTAATTGTTCTTTTGTAAAAGTGCAGGTGCAAGTGCATGATGAAAGGAACTACCTATATGAGTGCGAAGTATGGCCGCTTCAAGAAGCTTGGACTTGCTTTTGATGCACTCACAAATGGATAAGGACGCATGGCCTGTATAGTGTCAAGTTTAAACTTTAGATAATCTTTTAAATTCATGTGTATGATATTTTCTGGTACTCAAATGGGTTGAAGGGTTTAATCCATAGGACACCCGGATTCTCGAGTATTTGAAATGTGTAATGTACTAAGATGAAAATTCAATCTTTTAGATATTTTCATTTATGCATGAGTTTGTTTCCTATATTAAATTTTACTTGTGAATCAAGGATTGCACTAAAATGGGGGAGGAATGTTGGTGATTTTAGTGAAATCATCGGTTCATTTTGTGTAATTGGATTCACATGATAATAATGGGGTTTGTAGCTAAGCTATAACGCGAGTTAGGAGGTGTGGAGTGCACACTCGTGTAGTCTAACTATGACCCGGGATAGTTGGATGGTCGTTTGGTGGTTTATCAGTTTGTAACTGAGACAGTGTATCGGGCGGGTTGTGCCGCGGGTTAACCCGTGCGGCTACCCACATCGTGCACTGGATTGTGGGTTGAAACAGTGCAGCGGGCGGGTTGTGCTGCGGGTTAACCCGCGCGGCTACCCGTGCCGTGCACTGGATTGTGGGGTTGAAACAGAGGCCCGGGCGAGTTGTGCCCCGGGTTAACCCGCGCCGTGCACTGTTTCAGATTTCATTTTGTAACTCCCAAATCTCCTTGTAAACCCAAATCTCTTTGTAACCGCCACAATTATGTCCAACAATCAATACCATTAAATGGGATATTATTATCGGTTTTAATATAGCGTCGGTTACGATTCTCTTGGTGTTTAAATAGGATCGATTTCTGCCAGAATCGAAACCGGTGAATTTGAGATTATCCTCGAGTGAATTTCGTGATACCCAGGCAGAATAGGGTCGAAATATCACATAAGGAAAACGAGCTCTCACACGATCTCACATTCTTATCCAAGTTTGATCACTCTCCTCTCCTCTCTATCGATTTCTGCACCCCTCCCCAACAGTATTGTATTTCTAACATCTATTTATTTTCATAAAAATGAAACAATCGTGTATGTTACTAAGATCAAGATACAAGTCAGGAATTGGATCAGTTAAAGAGCAATTGTGTAGAAACTGATATATATGTGATTAGGAATTGTACCTGCCAAGCTTCCACCGTGGATAGAAGAATTTGATGTTAATGTGTTTGGGGAAATTTTTTTATAACAATTTGATTTTTAGTTTGTACAAAGGAATGTGTAAGTTTTTTAATATTATTTTGTCATTTTATCAGTTGAGGAGTAGCATAATCACCCTTTTGTCGTTGGTTCTAAAATGGTATGGTATCAAACATTAGGGTTTAAGGTAATACTTCATATGCAAACTCTGTGTATGTTTAATTATTTCATCAACATTAATTTGATTGATTCTAAATAATTGCAAAATACTCACGTCTGTTTGTATGAAAATGATTAAGGGGTTGTTTGTTTTTTTTTAAAAAAAAAAACTCTTAATGCCTCTTAAGTCTTAATCGTTCAGACCTTTTAAGATTTAGACTATTTGTTTTTATTCCAGTTTTCAGAACCTCTTAACTCTTAAATACGTCTGAAATAAGAAGTGGTCACCTAACTTCTTAAAACCTCTTATCGCCATCTTAGTTCATATGTTATTCTTTATCTCAAGACGCCTCCGGATGTTACAGAAATATACAGTCTTGTTGATTCAGATTTCAGACTTCAGCACTACCTCTTATTAATCAAAAGTAAAATAAGACTTCAGACCTCTTAAAAAACAAACGACACCTAATTGTTTAACCCAAAATCAACTTTTTTAATGGAAGAATCTAATTCAAAAACCCAATGTGTTTAAATGTTCCAATAGAATAAATGATTGAAAACATATCTACCACGAGATTCTTGACTAAATAAATACTATACATTATCCTCACACCCTATTGCCTCTTGTAGCATTTTTGTGTTCCTTTATTGCAAGTTTAGGGATTGTTTACTTACAACTTAATAAGTTTAATTTCTGTGAGACTTATTCATTCAACCATACATGAGTGTTTCTTTACGGCTTAATCGTTAAGCCATTAAGCTAAAATGACTATATAGAATAAGGCAGGACCCCTCACTTGTCCTCATTAAGCCACCTCAAACAAATTAATACCAGAAATGCGCATAAATAATCTAACTCTCTCTCTCTCTCTCTCTTTCTGTCTCTCTCTCTCTGCCTCCTTCAAAACCCTTATTCTCCCATCCCTCAGACAAACAAATTTATCCAGACAGACAACTTAACTCATACAAAGTTTAATGTAAAAAAAAAAGTAAATAGCCCCTTAATTAGTCTTCCCCCCAACACGTGAAATCTCTCAACTTCCCCAACAACATAATTGTGACGAATATTTAAGCCTCATACCAACAACTGTTTACTTCGTATGCAAATTGTTTAGCTGCTTTGTTTGTTTAATACACTCCTTATACAGACTACAATTGTTGCACCGTAGCATGTCCTCCCCCATGTAAGTCTCCATGTGCCTCATTAGAAAGACACCACAATCAATGTAATTAACTAATATGCGCACCTTCCATGGATTCGCATTTGTTATCACGCTTATTTCGTGTTGTTTCCGGAGATCCATTAATCGACTTAGCCTTACTGGTTGGTTCATCACCTACACATTCAACCAGTTTTTTTACTCGAGATCTATTAGTTACATGCTGGAAAAATAGCCAAAAACAACATATTGTCAACCCTTTGCTAGCCTAGGCTACAAATACTCGTACCTTCTTCACATCATGTTTGCCTAGCCTACTTATTCAACGATGTGTCTATTAGGGGTGTTCATCCAAAACGCCAAACCGCACAAACCTTCCACATCGCACCGCACCACAAAGCACGATTTAGAACTTTTGTGGTGCGGTTTGCGGTTTTGAGTTATCAAACCACGGTTCAAACCGCATCGTATCGCATATTTTGTATTTTTTTTAATTTTATATATAACGTGTATATATATACAGAGAGAGAGAGAGAGAATAATTTTTGGACTTTATGTAATATTTTTGGTCTTGAAACAATTGGTCAATTGAAAGTCGGGACTTAAGATGAAAGAAAAAGTTGGACACGTCATAACTCACACTTCTAATTTACTTTGAAGTTTATTTTTTTAACCTCTTAGACTATTTTTAATTATATATACAATATGTATTTAGGAATCGGATTTATTGAAACTCTTTATTTTTTTGGATTATAGTTACACTTACGAACTTTGTCACAATTGTTAGGTAATTGGAATCTTCAATCAACATATCAAATGCATACGTTATTGCTCGGATGAAATAGATTAAAATTATAGAAATAAGTTGTCAGTTATATAAAATATTATATCAACACGTCTTCAGTACTTCACCAGTGAAACAACATTATATCATTGTATACATGACTAGTTACATAATGAATTATAGCAAACGCTTTTACTTCACTGCCAAACAAACATACAACATATACTAACTACTGATTATACACTATATAAGTTTTCACTAGCAATCTATGGTTTCATGCAAACTATCGTTTAAAGAGTTTCTAAGTGCAATTCTAGGAAATCGACGACCGTTTTGAAGACTTTTTTTGTTGTTCGGTTTTGTGTGATTGTTCTCTGTTAGTGTCCTTTCAGTATATCTTTTGTGAGCAAATATGTTTTCAAATAAATTGTTTATGATAAGTCTTCCTTTCCTTTCCTTTCCTTCGCAACAATCTTGTAATTCTTCGATCGTTTTGTAACCAATATGAATTAAATTTAAACAAAATGTGTATTTTTATTCAACACTCTTCTATAAATACTTGTTAGATCATTAACCATTTCGGGACCGACAATTAGGGTTGTTTAAATGTTGAAATTTGAAATTATTACACTTACTAAAATACCAAATATAGATTAATTACCAAATACGGCTTTTCAAATTTAAAAAATATATTCACTTTTAAATTGTTTTGAATTTTAAATCATATCCTTAGTTTGTTAGATTTAATTATTAAAAAACTGGTAAAAGTTTGGAATAAAAATTGCATTAATATTAATACTTGATGTGTTGTCCCAATTGATAATACATTAAGAGTTGACATGATCCATGCTCAAATTATTCTATGACATTGATTACAATGGGTGCAGGATAACCACTATCTTTTTTTATTATATATAGAGTAAATTACAAATTTATATATATATATATATATATATATAGGGTTGGATTCACGTGAGACTAGACTGTTTTTGTGAGACCCGTAGCATCGTATTTTCAAACTTGAATTTCATTACAAAACACTGTGAAGGTTAAAAAAATCCGAAACACTGTGAAGGTTACCTTCACAGTGTTTTGCTGTGAAGTTTCAAGTATAAAAGTGTGGTCTCACGGGTCTCATTAAAACAGGTTCGTCTTACGTGATCCCATCTCTCTCTCTCTCTCTCTCTCTCTCTCTTTGTGTGTGTGTGTATATATATAGGGGTGAGTTCAAACGAGAACGCTAACTATTTAATAAAACACGAGAACGGCCGATCATGTACAAAATCATACATGTTTCACGTACAAAATCATATATGATTAAGTCGCGGCTGAAGTTGATCGCGTCCAATTTTTGCTCTTAATGTAAAATCACATATGATTTTGTACATGATTTGTTATTTTCTTGTTTTCTTAAATAGTTAGCATTCTCGTTTAAACCTCTTATATATAAATATAAATATATATATATATATATGGGGGGGGGGTCGTTTCTACATTCAAATATTATAAAGTCTTTCTTATGGTTTTCATTTTGGTTTGTCTTTGGTTACTTTTTCTAACAGTCGTTAACTCAATCTCGTTAAGTGACTCTATGTACAAAGCATGTTAAGGCAATTTGACTATTTTACCTATTTTTTATTATACAAGTTAATACATCATATGTACAACTGTTAAAACATCTAAGGAAAAAACTAAAGCTATTAATTCCCTCCCCCTCGGTGGCCTCCCCCATGTCCAACTCCCCTCCCTTTTTCTAGCGGGAGCGACAGTAGCACCACCGGCCTATACTACCACCATCGTTCACCACACATTCGATTCTTGTTCTAAGTTTACCAATTAAACTAGCCAAATCGAAAATATTAGTGAAATATAGTAAATATATTATTTGTAATCATCCTTGATTTTGTTTCCGTAATTATCGGGATTTTCCATTGTAATTCTGTTTATATATAGGTTGTAAATCAATGGGAAATACAGAGAGAATTCTACAATCTTTATGGTATCAGAGTCGTGATAGGCTCTATCTTTCTCTTCTTCACATCCTTTTGATCGTAACCCTAAACCCTCACAGCTTGCCGCCATCTCCATCTTACAATGACGGTAACAACCTCTGAAACACCTTCCTCTAGTATTGTCAAAGTGTCGTTTCATTCGGCTTTTGGCGTAAACAACATCAAGAATTCCATACCTATTCTTCTAAACCAAAACAATGGACACTACACCTCATGGTGGAGTTGTTCCACATCCACATTTGTGCCTATAATGTGCTCGATCACATTGGACCCAAAACCGAGTCTCCCTCTGAGATCGATATGGCTACCCGGACTCGTCTTGATGCCATTGTTAAACAATGGATCTATAGCACCATCACTAGTGATCTCCTCCAAACCATCATGAAACTGGGTGCCACCGCTCAACAACTATGAAACGGTCTTCAAGAAATCTTGCAAGACAACAAAGACCCGAGTCGTATATCTAGAAGAACAATTCAACAACACCCGTCTTGATTCTTTCTTCAACATCTCTGATTATTGTGCCCGTCTCAAAATCTTGGCTGATCAATTGGCTAACATGGGTAATCCGCTCACGGAAAACAAGATGGTTCTCCAACTTGTTTCCGGTCTCATGAAAGGTGACTACAACACCATCGCCACTCTTATTCAACAATCTGATCTGCTCCCGAGCTTCACCAAAACTCGATCTCAACTGCTGTTAGAAGAGACCCGTCGATCAAAACAAGAGTCGCATGTACCATAGACACTTGTTACCGAACGCACCAACAACCAACTTCCGACTTCCGATCCACCAGCCCGAGAAAACACTGGAGGCAACAACGGCAGTCGTGGCAGCAACCATGGGGGCCATCATGGTAACTATCGTGGTCGAGGACGAGGTTGCAGTCATTCAAACTTCCAGTCGCACTATCAATATCCCCCCACCAGCTGGTATCCGCCAAACCAGTAGACCGCACCACCGCCATGTCCGTATCCCACGGTTCCATAAAACCTTCATCAGGGCTTACTCGGCCCGTGACCCGCTTACCGACCAACATAATAGCCTCATCAGGCCCATCTCACGATCGCTCCTGGCTCCAGTCATGGATCTCTGATGACTCCAACCAAATTGGAAGGTGCATTCCACACAATGCAGATTCAACCACTAGACAATACAAGTACATGGATATGGGCTCTACTTCGCATCTCACTAATGATTCTGGTAAAGTTTCAAATCTATTATATTTAAGCAAACCAACATCACTTTTAGTTGGCAATACTAGCATTCCTATTTTTGGTCACGGTTCCACCACCATCTCTCACCTAAATCGGCCTTACACATTAAAACATGTTCACCACGTTCCCCACATAATCAAAAACCTAATCCCTGCCCGTAAATTCACACGTGATAATAATGTCGCAATCGAGTTTGACCCCTTTGGTTTTTCTGTGAAGGATCTTACAACGGGGAAAACTCTTACAAGATGCAACAGTTCTGGTGATCTCTACTCTCTCCCTCCCGTCCACAACGCTCATACTTCCCCTATCGCTCTCCACACCGTTTCTCCAAGCATTTGGCACAATCGTCTTGGGCATCCGGGACTTTCTGTTTTCAATTTCCTTAAGCATAGTAATTTTTATTTCCAGTAATAAATTGCAGAATAATGCATCATGTAATGCGTGTTCGTTACGCAAACATTGTCGTTTGAGCTTTTCATCATCTCAGTTTATTACTTATTCATCATTTGATATAATTCATGTTGATTTATGGACATCTCTTGTTCCATAAAAATTGGGCCACAAATACTATCTTATATTACTTGATGACTTATCTCATTTTCTTTGGACTTTTCCTTTAAAAACAAAGTCTCAAGTCTTTCCTATATTCTTGCAAATTTCTCACGTATATACAAACACAATTTTGGCAAGAGGATTAAGATGTTCCAATGTGATAATGGTCGTGAATTCAATTATACACCTTTTCACAATCTTTACGCCCAACATGGAATGCAATTTCGTTTCTCATGTCCCTATACTTCTCCTCAAAACGGTAAATCCGAACGAATGATCCGAACTATAAACAACACTTTTCGCACATCTCTCATTCAAGCATCCCTTCCACCTTCTTTCTAGAACTATGCCCTTGTCCTTGCCCTCGCCACCTACCTTCTAAAGATTCTCCCTTCCACCGCCATAAATAACACGACCCCCACCGAAATCCTCTACCATCTCAAACCCACATATTCCCACCTTCGTACCTTTAGTTGCTTATGATATCCAAATACTTTCTCCACCACTCCACATAAACTTGCCCCTAGATCGATATCTTGTGTTTTTCTAGGTTACCCGGATAACCATCGGGGATACTTATGCCACACCCTCTCTACCAATCAAACCAACAATCTTTTGTCATATCACTTTCGACGAACTCACTTTCCCATTTACCAATCTTTCCAACTTTCGCCAACAAACCTATGACTTTCTCATCGATATTGCACCATTCCCCTATCTACTATATCAAGCCCATCAACATCATCCCACACCACTGATCATCACCAAATATGGGTGTACGCGGGTTGGGTTGGGCGGTTTGGGACATTTTTACAACCCAACCCAATTATGGCGGTTTGGAAAAACTCAACCCAACCCATTCAAAAGTATAACCCAACACAACCCTTGCGGGTTGGGCGGTTTAGTAGTTTACATAAAATTGTAAAATGAAATACGATAAATACTACTAAGAATATACAAACGTTTAGCGAACCAAGAGGTTATTTGGTTAGCACTTAGCAGTGCTAGGGTTGTATATGAGCCGAACGTTTGGCGAACCGTTCGGGGAAAATTTCATTTATATTCGTTTATTTAAGAATTGATCGAACATGAATCCATTTTTTTGTTCGTTTATTTAAATGAACGAAGATGAACAATGAGCTCGTTCGTTCATTTACGTTCGTTAATGTCTGTTTATTTATTTTTGTTTATATATTTATATATATATATATATTATGATATTAATATGTAAAATCATTAATTATATTAAAATTTTAGAATTCTTTTTTTATTATTCATAAATTTACCTGGTTTTTCATTTTGTTATGTTATTTCGAAATGAAATGATGATTAATGATGTTCTTGTTTTTGTTCATTTGTGTTCGTTAGTTTATGTTCGCATGTTTACGTTCATTTAGCATCTTAACGAACAAACGTAAATGAAGACGAACAAACACATTTTCTTAATAAACGAACATGAACACAAAAAATTACGTTCTTTTACGTTTGTGTTCATTTATTTGTTTGGTTAAGTTTAATGAATGAACACGAACAAGCCTCCATTAGTTTGTTCGGTTAAGTAAAAATGTATTATATATATATATATATATATATATATATATATATATATATATTGTATATAATATATTTTGGGCTTTGTCTAAATAGACTAGTTGTTTTTTATTCTTGTATTATATATATATAGAGAGAGAGAGGCCCATTATCATTTGCTAACCAATCTCAACCGTAAATTGATGAGATCAATGGTCCATAATTAATTGATTTTTTATTAAATTAAAATATTAAAACGGTTGAAAAAAATATAATGCATGTATGCATAGGGGTATTTCGGTCAAAATACAATTCTTTTTAATTTAGGGAACATGGATCTACCAAATTAAAAACTCAAATAATTAGGGATTTCATCCCATAAAAAACACCAACTTCCCAATCACACCGCTGTCATCACCTTCACTTGAAAACCCATCTCCACCATTCTTCCCACTACCACTCGCCGCACCTCCGCCGTCGTCGCCGCCACCACGCGCCGCCGGAACTGCTTCAGCGCCTTTCATACCCACCACCGGCGTCTTTTTCTTTTTTCTTTTCAAACAAATCGTTAATAATGCAACCAAGATGCATAATAACAAAAATCCACCAACGGAAACGGCGATTATGAGAATCTTGATTTTCCGACAATGGTTCGATTTCTTGGCGGCGATGGTGGGTAGGGTTGGGTCCGCCGGAGAAAAAGAGGGAGACGGAGAAATAATGCATGGGAGGTTAAACGCATCGCCGCATAAATCAACGTTACCGGAAAATGAAGTGGAGTTGAATTGAACCAAGATAGGGGTCGCCGGAACTTGGCCGGAAAGTTGGTTAAAACGATTTTCAGGATTTGAAGAAATCGATTTTCAGGATAGTGCATATGTGCACACTTGCATACAGTGCATATATGCATGTGTTTGCTGAAATATTATATATGCATATATGCACACTGATATCTAATATGCATATTTGCATATTGAGCATATGCATATTTGCACACTGGTATCTAATATACATATGTGCACATTGAGTATTGTGAATATGTACATGTTGTATATGTGCATATCAGCTGATCTATTCTGCATTGGTTGAGATACACACTGACATCTAGACATGCATACATGCACACTCGAAATATGGAAATACATTAAATATTAAATATTATATTTAATATTTAGATAACTACCATATTAATAACTCCTTGAAATATGAAAATATATTAAATATTAAATATTATATTTAATATTTAGATAACTACCATATTAATAACTCCTTGAAATATGGAAATACATTAAATAGACGTGAATTATGAAATGCCCATATTACCCTTTGAAGACATAAACTCTAGGATGATTCTTATTGGTTGATTGGTTAGCACCAATACCGTGGTTAGCAAATGAAGGGGACCCTATATATATCTGGTTCAAACGAGAAGGTAAACATTTTACGAGAAGGCGAGAAGTGTTTAATCATATATGATACACAAGCTTAATCATATATGATTAAACACATGTTATATTGGCAATACATAGACATTTAATCATATATGATTAAGCACACCCACAAACCGTGTAATCATATATGATATCACACTTCTCGCCTTCTCGCAAAATGTTTAACTTCTCGCATGATCCTTCCTATATATATATATATATATATATATAATTTTATAAAAATTATATATTAGTGGCAGGTTGGCGGGTTGAGCAAAGCGTAACCCAATTTCAGCCCTCTTAATTTGCAGGTTGGTGGTTTGGCGGGTGGACAGTTTGGCGGTTGGGCGGGTTGGGTTTAATTGGGTTGCTAGCGGTTTGGGTTGGATGGGTTTCGCGGGTTGAAGGTTTTTTGTACACCCCTATCACCAATACGACTCGCTCTACTACGAACCCCCCCCCTTCGGCCTGAACCTAATCCCACTTCCATCCCCCATCTCCCACTCGATCACCTACCCCACCACCTTCTTCCCAGCCCACAACACCTCCCACACCTCTTCCTCCAAAAGTGGTATTTTCAAACCCAATCCCCTCTTCTCTCTTCTGAAGGGTTTTGACGGTATCACAGCGGAAATAAAAATACAATAACAATAAAAACTAACCGTGAAGCCCCACTAGCCCGGATCCTTAACTAACGAAAAATAGGGACAAAAACCAACCATATGGGGTTTAGAAAACTACCTCAAGTGATTGTATCATAATGAAATCAAAGAACAAGAAACCAACGTAGGCCTCCTCTAGAAGTATCCACACGTGAGTACGATACATCATCTGAACGATTGCTAGCCCACGAGAACCAAAATCGACACACACAAAAAAAAGATTGTGTGTGTGTATGTGTGAGTTCGACGCCAAGAACAAGGGGAGGGAGAGGAGATAATTTTTTTAATCTTGCTAACCTAATTAGGTTAGGTTTAAATACTCCCATCATTTCTTAATTTGGACCGGGCCTTTAGTTTAGCTTAAACTTGAATGGGCTTTAAGCCTTTTACTAATTATTATAATAATAATTAATATGTGGGCTTAAATATTACTTTTTTTTCAACGTTGGCCCTTTCGGTTTAATTATTAACATAATAGTTAACTAGCCAAATTAAGTCCAATATATATAAATAACATAATTATGTTTTCACACACGTAATAATTATTATTCCACTAGAATAATAATTGTTCCACATTACAACTTGTAATTAGATTTGGTTCTTGACCATCATGGTCAATTCGAGAACTACGTACTCTAATGCGTGCGACCCTCATAGGTTCACTTGACGTCAACAGTGTATTCATGTAACATGGGCATAGAAAAACCTACATCTTCATACACAAACCATCTCTCCCATTCCACCTAATCCTAACGCTGCTCTTCTTGACCAAAATTGGAATCTTGCCATGATCACTGAATATAATGCTTTGCTTAAACAAAATACTTGGAAACTAGTTCCCCTTCCACGGGACTCTGATATCATAAGATGTCATTGGATATTTCATCACAAGTTTCATGCAGATGGTTCTCTTGAGCGGTATAAAGCCCGTCTCGTTGTCAACGATAATTCTCAACAAGTAGGGGTCAACTGTGATGAAACGTTCAGTCTTGTGGTCAAACCAACCACAATTCGCACTGTTCTAAGCTTAGCGATGGGACGCGGTTGGCAAATCCGCCGACTTGATGTCAAGAACGCCTTCCTGCATGGTCACTTGAATGAAACGTATGCATGCATCAACCTCCGGGATTCTACAATCCTTCTTACCCGGATCATGTGTGTAAACTTCAAAAGTCTATCTATGGGTTGAAGCAGGCACCACAGGCCTGGTATCATCGATTTTCAAAGGTTATTGTCACCCTTGGTTTCATAAGTAGCAAAAGTGACACATCCCTGTTTGTGTTTAGGCGGAACAATGTCTATGCCTACCCTCTCCTCTATGTAGATGATATTGTTCTCACAACCTCGTCGACATCACTCCAAACCGAGATAATCGATGTACTCAAACAAGAGTTCGAGATGATTGATCTTGGTCTGCTTATATATTTCTTGGGAATTTTGGTCAAACGTACCGCACAAGGTATGTTTCTTTCTCAGGCCGAATATGCGGAAAAAATTATCAAACACGCAAATATGGAGAGTTGTAAACCTGTGGCAACTCTGGTTGATACCAACTCCAAATTAAGTGCGACGGACGGTAAACTCCTAGTCGATGTTGCTGTTTATCGTAGTCTTGTCGGTGCTCTCCAATACCTCACGTTTACCAGGCCTGACATTGCCTACGTCATCTAACAAATTTTTCTGTTTATGCATGCCCCGAGAGTACCGCATTTTAATGCCTTAAAACGTGCATCTGGTAGCTTAAAGGCACTCCTACTCTTGGTCTTCACTTATACCCCACCGCATCGTCTCAGCTTATTGCCTACACCGATGCGAACTGGGGTGGTTGTCCGGACACCCGTAGATCTATGTCCGGATATTGTGTTTTCTTAGGCGACAACTTAATTTCATGGTCCGCCAAACTACAATCCACGGTCTCAAGATCTAGTGTCGAAGCCGAGTACCCCCGGGGTTGCAAATGTTGTTGTCGAAACATGTTGGCTCCGAAACTTGTTACTCGAACTTCATATTCCTCTCAAACGCGCCACTTTGGTATTTTGTGATAACGTCTCAGCAATTTACTTATCAAGTAATCCAGTTCAGCATCAGAGAACCAAACACGTTGAACTGGATATTCATTTTGTTCGAGAAAAGTTGTGTTTGGCCAAGTTCAGGTTTCACACATTCCCTCAACTTTGCAATATGCTGATATATTCACTAAGGGTCTTCCCCGACAACTGTTTCTAGACTTCAGATCTAGTTTGAGCATTCATCCTTCTCCAGCTCCATCTGAGGGGGTCTATTAGTGAAATATAGTAAATATATTATTTGTAATTATCCTTGATTTTGTTTCCGTAATTATTGGGATTTTCCCTTGTAATTCTGTTTATATATAGGTTGTAATTCAATAAGAAATACCCAGAGAATTCTACAATCTTTAAAAAAGCTTGGAGATTCCGTTAGATTACAATTCTCTAAAAAGTCAAAAGTTTTCCTTAATCTTCTTTTATCTTTTATGCTTCCCATTTTCCAGACCTACTTATCTCAATCCCATTTTTGTGGAAATTCAAGAGAACCCCACAATATTTTTGGAGGAGACATTCATTCAAGTTAAATCTGAGAAAAAAGATGTACTTTCTTGGTATAGTTTACTTGAACGTATGTATAGGAAATCTTCGAATTTCGAAAGTCTTAATTAAAGGAGATGGTTCTTTAGAGGGGACAAACACAGGGGTACGTGTAACTGAAGACAGGGAAGAGGAGTCTTGGTATAATGTGTACATGTGTTAATGCTATAAACTTAAAAGTCTGATTAAGTATTCTCAAAAAAAGTCTCACTGAAGACGGGGAAGGGGAGTCTTGGTATAATACATACATCAATACAAGTGTTAAAAGTCTCATTAAGTATTCTACAATGACGGTTATGGATATTGTAACAAACCTATTTTGTTGAGGTGGTTTTTCTAACAAAATGGATTTCATTCCTATTCAAATTAATTAGAACTATTGGTTTTGCACTATTTAACGTTGTTTTAAACATTTAAATGATAACCAATGCTTTCCAATAACCAACGCTTTATCAAATTGATGGATCGAAAGAGTAGCCGCAAATTAAAACAAATTCAAAACGACGTTTTATAATATGCCTTTGAATCTTTAAAGTTTTCTTGTAATTCCGACCCTGAAAAACCAATAATCAAAATATATATGAACATAAGATTAAGTATCGTTTAAAAGGGTCAACGAGCTAATAAGTATTACATAAGAAAATTCTTTCTTACGTTTAGGTTTTAATGGTGGACAAGTTTGAAATGTAACAACTGAAGACTTCTAAAAAAGATTTAGTTTTCGATCTTTCAGTTAGTTCTTTCAAACTGATTCCTGTTATTCCTTTTTGGATGCTCCTCAATGTCCGACCAATCTGAGTAAGAAATCGAGAAATTTTATCAGGATTCCTATAAGATGTGTTTATTTTTTTTTCGCTGATAAACATTTAAAATTTTAATTTGGGTTCAAAACCTATTGAGAGGTACAAAAAGATCATAAATTGATGAGAAGGAAAAATAATTGTTGCTATTATTTATAAATTATCTATCTATACTATATTATAAAGCACGGATAAAAAACTCTTAAATACAAATTATTAGGCACAAGGTACCATCATTTTATACAAGATTTTAAAAATCTCTTAATTTACAAGTATCAAAGCACAAGATACATATTACTACTGTAGGTTTCTAACACCCATCAATTTGGTATGTGCATGGTCTTCCTTTTATGCAGACATTTTCATGTATCACTATTAATTAATATATTATATTACTATAATTTTGTTTTAATTATATTATTAAATATGTAATTGATTATTTTTTCTAGATGTCATTAAAATATATAAGATAATCATTGAATTCTAACAAAATACTTAATTTTTTTTATATAAAAAACATTATATTATTAAGCCTAAATTAAACAAATTTATATAAAAAAACATTATCACTTTCTCAAAACCATCCAAAATCGTACTGTAAATCGACAAAAAAATAAAATGAAAAATTAAAATCGTGATGTATCTCGCTGCATTGTGCGAGTATGATTCTAGTATCGATATAAGTTAATAAAATTTTGTAGCTTTATTATTTTTTTAATAATTGTTTATATATCGTCCACCCAATTTGTATTGTTCTTGCATCGTGCGCTCATTGTTCATAAACCCTGTTGAGAAAAGCTCCACTAATTGTGAATGAAAAAGAACCACTTTCATAACCAAATTACGTTGTTAAGGATTTAACCATTTCACCACAAGCTAAAAAGAAATTAAAAAAAACAATTTGTAAAGTTTCGCTTTACACTACTAGACAAAGGGGCTTTTTCGGCGGAAGTCAAACAGGTCAAACCCATTTGACTTTCACCGGAAATCCGTCGGAAAATTAAATTTTTTTTTTAAAACCTTTTATGTTTCGGCGGATTTCCGGTGGATTTCCGAAGGTTTTTAATTTTTTTTTAATTTATTTTCATATTAGAGAAAATTAATTATTTTCAGCGGATTATTCCGCCGAAAATCCGACAAAAAACTTCGCCGAAAAAACTTTTATTTTCATTAAAAAATAAAGTTTTTAAAAGTTTCGGTGGATTATTTCGCCGAAAATGGACCGGATTAATTTTTAAGAGTAAACTACACTTTTGGTCCCAGTGGTTTCCTAAAAGTAACACCTTTTGTCCCTGCAGTTTCGAAAATACAGTTTCGCCATCGTGGTATGCAAAAACGATCGGGTTTGGTCCTTCCCTCTAACATCCGTTAAAAAAATCCGTTAAGTCAAGGGCATTTTAGACTTTTTGCATTTTCTGTCATTTTTCTTTAAAAATAAAATTTTAATTAATACAATATGTATACATATATCACAAACTTATTACATAAAACGTTGATACCCTCTCCGGTCATCTTCTCCGGCGAAACCACTAGTCATCTTCTCCGACGAAACCACTGACCATCTTCTCCGGCCAAATCCAAACACCAATTTAAAAAAAAAAACAAATCCAAATGCAAATACAAACTTTTAATCCTAACTTAATAGAAGAACTCAACTTTAAACTAAAATCATAAAACATCAAGAAACTCACATCTAAATCAAAACCCCATTGTATTTATTGCAGATTTCAATATGGTAAACACAAATAGAATCGAGATGAACAATAACAAATCGAATTCACTATCATCTAATTATTGTACACAACTAGGTATTTTGAACCAAAACCCTAAATCAAAACCAAAAAGACAAAAAAAATCAAATCCTAAAGAAGATGATGAGGATGATTATCAGATAGGTATTTCCTTGCCTCTGAGATTGATTTACACATCGGATCTATAACTCAAGCAGTGATCGATTTAGACAGAGAGATCGATGTGGAGGGAGACTGCAAAGAGATCGATTTACAGATTTGTAACTTCAAAGAGATCGATGTGGAAGTGGTGGTTGTTTCTCTCAGTCCATGGCAAAGAGAATGGGGGGAGGGTTTGCAGGGATGACAGAGAAGACAGATCTTTGTAGGCGTCGGGGGATGGTATCGACGGGAAAGAAGAGGATGGGGGAGACAAGGTTGCTGGAGTGACGAAGGTTAACAGGTGAGGAAAAAGAGGCGCCGGAGAATGGTGTCTACGGTGGTCGTCGGAGTGACAACGATTGCCGGAGGTGGGTTGTGACCACCGAAGAAGAAAACCACTGTGAGGGTTTCAATATGTGTGTGTATATATGTAAGACTCTGTCTTAAAAACGTATAATTATTTTTACCCGAATTGAACCATAATTAAAAATAGCAACCAAAGATAGTTGAGGGGTTAAAACCGTCAATTAACCAAACTATATAATTATATATATATATAAAAAAAAAATTCATAAGAGTAAATTACATATCGTCCCTGTTGTTTTACACCGCCTCGTCTCTCTCTCATCTCTCTCTCTAAACTTTAAAAAAAAAACTTCTCTCTAAATTATCTTACGATCCGTTGAAGTAATCGACGAAATAATTACAATATTCGGAATCTACGCGACGAACCCTTCTTAGAGGTATAAATTTCTTCTTAAGTTATTTAAGTTGGTAAGTTAAGGTAGTTGAAGTTGGTTGGTAGATTATGATTATATATTGTAAAGTTATAATCATAAACATGTATAGGAATGTTTGTTTTTGTCAAAATTACAAACGGGTAAAGTTTAGAATCAAACGGTGATATTTGTATCTAGATATTTAACCGCACACCAAGTGATCGGTTTAATGTCTACGTGAACAAAATCCGTGCTTAAGCTTATAATATAACCATTGAGTTTTAGGTTATGCGATTATTAATAATTGGTGGTTTAAATAGGCAATCAAACGGGTTAAAGTTCGTAGTCGGTCTCGATTAATCATGTGTTACATCTCAATCCGATCAAGGTATGGATTTCAATTCTTTTGCATCGTGGGCAACTATTTGTTGTAGTTGACCCTTCCGAAAGGTGGTTCACCACCTTGTGATTGATCAACTGAATGTGATCAACAAATGCGAAATTGTACACACACTTACACATTGATTTTGGTTTATTGAATTAATTGTTTGAACATTTTGATGTTTTATTAAAATGTGTCTCGTATGAGATTGTTTATGAAAAAATGTGAAGTATATAGATTATAATTTCTGTGATCGCCATTTGGGTAAGTGGCACATGTTTAGTTTTCTTTGATTTTAGAAGAACCCAATAAATGGGCACATTATTTGGGATGCCTTCTATGGCGGCTTTGTTGTCATAGCGTCCTGCAGATGATGGTCCACCAGAGTTAAGCCTATGTGGCTTACGTGAACCCACTCTGGGGGGACTTGGCTGACGTTGTTGGCTCCAGGGCGGATGAATCGATTCTAGAAATTTACCCACAGAATATGTGACCGTGGTTAAATTCACGGGGGATCCGTTGTGTGTGCCCGCATGCCGACCCAGTTCGTGTGGTTTGGCCACCCCACGAACACAACGACCGGAATTGACGGACTTTATTTATATTACGTTTTGAAATTAAAGTGTGAACTGTTCTTGAAATTATTGTCTTTGAAAATTACTGAACATCTCTTTTGTTATGAACTTGAGTTTCAAGAACTTTCATCGAATGAATTTTTAAGTCTTCCGCTTCGTTATTGATGTTTTCATTATTATTTACGAACTTATATTATAATCCATTCACTGAGCCATGTGCTCAGCCGTGTTTTTGTTTTCTGACACGACAGGTACGAAGTAACGTTTACGGGGACGAGACTTGAGATCGAGCGTGAAATTTTGGAGTTCTTAGAATCGCATTATTATATAAACGTTCTAAGTTTATAAACACTTTTTGAAGTGTAATATTTTGGATTATAATATATGTTTGGAGTTTATTAGTAGTTCTGATTTAGTTGTGTAATTATGTTAAGTCCCGTATGTGACATCACCCGTTCCGTACCACGGGGACGGGGGATGTTACAAATATGGTATCAGAGCTTAGGTTACGACTTGTAGATTAAATAGGTTTGACCTGTGAGAATTGGGTAGACATTAGAATGGGTAGACTAGAATTTAATTCTATTTGTTGATTTTCAATCCGTAACTGTTTTGAATTCCGATCTTGATCTTGTTCTGTGTTAGAATGTCGAGACGTGGTCGCCCACACAAATCCAGATGTTAACCTGAGGGTAACCCAAACCCCAATCCAGTGAGGGGTACAAGTGAGCCTAATATTGCTGATGTGGTTCGTTTGACCATGTCTAGTGTGATGTCTGGTTATGCTTTGTTTGATACAGGGGCACCACGCTCTGTTGTTTCTGAACAATTAGAATCCCGGTTTAAAACCTTATGAACAAACCACCGAATGTCCAGTCGTAATATCTACCCCAATGGGTGGTTCAATCTGTGTGTTAACTCGATTCTCAAATTGTCCGTTAATTATTGGAGATTGCATACGGGAGGTCACTCTACTTCCAATGCATATGTCCCACTTTCAATTAATATTGGGGATGGAATGGTTGTCACACCACCGTAACTATAGACTGTAACGCCAAACAAATATTGTTTGGGGATGTTGACAAACCAGAGGCAATCTTCCAAGGAGGTACTCTAAAAGAAGATGTTAGAGCTTTAACTTCTATTACTATGAAGCAGTATACTTGGCAAAGTAATGAAGGTTTTCTGGCCTCGTTACAAGATCCCGAACAGATAATCCCTACATCTGCAACCGTACCTGTTGTTTCTGAATATCTTGATGTGTTTCCCGACGATTTACCGGGTATACCACCAGTCCGGGAAGTCGAATTTACCATCGATCTAGTTCCGGGAGCTTCTCCTATTTCTAAGGCTCCCTACCGAATGGCTCCTGTTATCCCAGTTTAATCTAGTTGGTAAATAATCAATCAAGCAATCATAGAACACAATAATAATCAAGAGATATATAAATCAGAATAACATACCAATCCCTTGAATAAACAATGAAACCTTGAGTGTTCTTGATACCCTTTGAATACAGAGAAAACTTACTACCTCTCTCTAAACAAAATTATGATAATGATACTAATGAGAGGATTAAACCCTAAAACTAATTAATCAAAACATTAAATACCTAAGCCTTATGGGCTTTAAGCTTAACAGGCTTTCTAATGGGCTTGGGCCCAATAGCTAATAACTATTAAACTATTACAATTTAAACCCTGAACTGTAACTATCAAGTAAATACAGTTTAGACCCTCTAATTTAACTTTGACACAATTGCAGTTTAAACCCTGAACTTTAACTTTAATCCTGAATACAATTATTTGATCCAACAATCTCCCCCTTTAGATTCAAGATTAAAAAAAAATTGCAATTGTCTTCGGATCTTCACTTGTCTTCACTTTTCTTCAGATATGTCGTTGATAGCTTCAAAACTTCAAATCTTGATATCTTTAAAATCTTTGAAATCTTCAGATCTTCAGATTGTATTCTCCCTTTCTGTATCTTCTCCCCCTTTTTGATGAATGGTGAGAAGCATCATCATCAAAACATACCAAAACAATCTCCTCCTTTTCAAGACAATTTCCCCCATTGTGTATGATCACGTAAGCACAATCTTCATGTAACGAGCCCTGTATGGAAATAAGAGCAGTCTTCCCAGATGGAAAGAGTGATTATTTCAATCTTTTCAGATTAAAATAGAAAGTAGTAACCATTCGAATCTTTTCAAATTCAAACAGTTTAATAAGTGTAACCCTGAATCAACAAATGACTCAGTTAGAATGCCTGTCAATGACACAAAGTCACTGAGTAACACAAAGTTACTATATAAGGAGCTGGTTTGATGTAGACTCCCCAGGTCTTCCATTCAATCATCGAATAACACATGGTTATCTATGAACGTTCTGACATAAAACAAATTTATGTGTGCTCGTGCATGTGTTAGAAAAAAAATTAAGCATAGATGATTGCTTTTTCAATATAGGCTCAAAATATGTAAACTTGTTGAGACAGCAACAAATTGTACAAAGACTCAATGTGCATGAGAAAGGTTCGAAGGTGGGGCAACTTTCCTTCTTTTTCAATATTAGTATCTTCCAAATGAAGAACCAATAGCGTATGTGTTGCGTCCCCAGAAAATGTGAAACATTCTCTTTTTGAGAAAAGAATGAGTAGCTGGTGGGGTTGTATGCAAGAGATGGCATGGGCTAGTTGCCTTTTTCAATGATGGTCACCAAAGAATGTGAACCAATCAGATTATGTGGTTGCCCGGCTCAGAAAGAAGTTTGGTGCAGAGTTTAATATTCTTTTACTCTGTTCTCTCGCTCTCTTTCTTTTAATGCTCACGTCTAACCAATCTCTCTTTTCCATTGTACCTCTTTTCACACACCAACACTCAATTCTTTTGACCCCTCTCCCCTCAATCACTCAGGGAATACTTCCGGGGTAGGAAACACTGGTTATCGTGAATCCATGGAAGTTCTATTAAGTACTCACACTGAATCCCATGTATTTTCCTAAAAGAACATGTTGTTCAACAGACTTTTTGTACATGTAAGCATAAATACCACTTGTTACATGAAGAATAAAAATTTTGGAGATGTCAAAACAGTTGTGTTTGACGATGCAATTCTCCCCCTCAAACTGAAAAGAGTTTGACAATTAAGCTCATATCATTTTGTCATGAAGAATAAGATTTTGGAGAATCAAAAACGAATGTTGTTTATATGAACAATATATAAACACATTTTCAATGAAAGCACATGAAATGACGTTTGATTCAATCAACAGTGAATACAAATAACGTGAGTATTACCATAGAAAGATTTAACTTTTGATACATGGTAATAACAAAGTCAAATAGAATGTTCTGAACCGTTATGTGTATGAATACTTGACAAAGTATATTGACAAGATAAAACACAAGTATTTATCTTTAAGAACACACGGTCAGATAAGTATTTAAGTATCCAAAAATATGTTAAAATCACAGATATTCTCCCCCTTAACTGAAAGATTTTTTTTTTTAACATAAAGCAAAAAAAATAATAATAAATAAAGCACTGAAGTGCGGGTTCTAATCTGATGTGATTAGAAACCATTGTCACTTGACCAAGCCTGCATAAATAAAAGAAATAAGGGTAATCATTTATGAAAATGATTCCTCTCTCGTTAGCAACAGTTTAAAAATAACACACAAGATAAAAACATAGAATACTCCCCCTAGAATCATGAGTAAGGTCTAAGACATGTTCAACATACCAAGTTTGCTGATGAGAAATTGAAATCGCTTTTCATCCAATGGCTTGGTGAAAAGATCAGCTAACTGGAAGTCAGTTTGAACAAAGTGCATTTCAATATTACCTTTTCCTACATGATCCTTAATGAAATGATAGCGTACGTCGATATGCTTGGTCTTGGAATGCTGTACCGGATTAGCAGTTATAGATATTGCGCTCTTGGAATCACAATAAATAGGAACACGCTTGTAGTTGTATCCGAAGTCCCTTAACTGTGTCGTCATCCAGAGGACTTGAGAACAGCAGCTAGCAGCAGCTACATACTCAGCCTCGACAGTGGATGTTGAAACACAATTTTGTTTCTTTGAGGTCCAACTTACAAGTTTGTCACCTATGAATTGACATGACCCAGAGGTGCTTTTCCGGTCTAGCTTACATCCTGCATGATCAGCATCTGTAAAGGTAGTTAGTTCAAAACGAGAATCCTTTGGATACCAAAGGCCTAAATCAGGAGAGCCTTTGAGATATCTAAGGATTCGCTTAACAACAGTTAAGTGCGACTCTTTAGGATTAGACTGATATCTCGCACAAAAACATGTGGCAAACATTATATCCGGGCGACTGGAAGTCAGATAAAGTAAAGATCCAATCATGCTACGATACACCTTTTGATCAACAGGTTTCCCGGAGGGATCTGCGTCTAAGAGTGTACCAGTAACCATTGGTGTTTTCATGACTGAACTATCTGACATATTGAACTTTTTCAAAATATCTTTTATATATTTAGCTTGATTAATAAATATGCCGTCGGGTAATTGCTTTACTTGTAGGCCAAGAAAGAAATTCAATTCACCCATCATCGACATCTCAAACTTTGTTTCCATTATTTTTGAAAAGTTCTTACAAAATTTCTGATTTGTCGACCCAAAAATTATGTCGTCAACATAAATCTGAATGAGAATCAAGTCCTCACCTTGCCTTTTAAGAAATAAGGTTGTATCAACAATACCTTTCTTGAAACCAGAAGCAAGTAGAAATTTAGTGAGAGTTTCATACCAGGCTCGCGGTGCTTGTTTAAGACCATAAAGTGTTTTGTCTAAAACATAGACATGATCAGGGTGATGAGGATCAACGAAACCTTCAGGTTGAGCCACGTAAACCTCCTCATGCAAAATGCCGTTTAGAAAAGCCGACTTTACGTCCATTTGATAGACAGTAAAGTTTTTGTGCGCTGCATATGCTAGAAAGATTCTGATGGCTTCGATCCTTGCAACCGGGGCGAATGTTTCATCATAGTCAATGCCCTCTTGTTGACAATACCCTTTGGCGACCAGACGAGCTTTGTTTCTCACTACTACTCCGGCTTCGTCTTTCTTATTTCTGAAAACCCACTTTGTTCCAATAACGGATTTACCTTTAGGTAGTGGGATCAAGCGCCATACCTTGTTCCTTTCGAATTGGAGAAGATCATCTTGCATAGCAGAAATCCATAAGGGATCACGTAGAGCTTCAGACGCTTTCTTCGGTTCTAGGGAACTAAGGAAGCTTGAAAACATGCAGAGGTTGGCTGTTGCAGATCTTGTCGTGACACCAGATTGTACGTCACCTATCACATTGGTCAGGGGATGATCCTTAGTCCAACGATGTGTGCTTGGTAGAGCTTCAACTGTTTGTTGCGTATTCGACGCATCGTTTTCATCATGCACGGCAGGTTGATCCATAGATGTACTCGGGACATCTTGTACTGGTGTTTCTGATACTGAAGCTTCTGGACTAACAGTTGAAGTGCTCGGGACTTTGTTTCCAGAAGAACTATCTGTAGAGACAGATTCAGCATTAGTAGAGTCAGAAACTAACTTTGTACTCGTACCTAATGGAGATGAAGTGTCAGTGACTTCTTCGGAAGGTCCAGACATGTCTTCAGAAATAGTAGGGACCTCCGAGCTTGTACCACTTGTTATTGATGTGGATATGCCTTTTTCAAAATCTGCACATATATCATCAAAGGCATCAATAAACAATAAATCTAACTCAGATGAAGTAGAGTTAGAGTTAGAAGAAGTGAATCCTTTAGGTGCTGGTTCTATTCTTGATTGAATAGAAGCTTTGTCGTTAAGACCGAGTTCTGAACTGTTGTGTTTAGAAGTCCTTGTAGAATTCTCATCAAAAGAGACATTCATGCTCTCAACAACCGTCTTGGTTCGAATAATGTAAATTCGATAAGCTTTGGATGTCAGAGAGTATTCAACGAGATATCCTTCATCCGCTTTCTTATCAAACTTTGATAATCCTTGACGCTCTTTTAGAATGTAACACCTGCAACCAAATACAGGAAGGAACTTGATGTTAGGTGTACGATTGTTGATCAACTCATATGCTGTCTTATTAAATCGCTTGACCACAATGGTACGGTTCTGAGTAAAACATGCTGTAGTGACTGCCTCAGCCCAAAGGTACATGGGTAGATTTGAGTAAGCAAGCATAGTACGAGCTGCTTCAACCAGAGTACGGTTCTTCCGTTCAACAATGCCATTTTGCTGCGGAGTGTAGGCGGCGGAGAAATTATGTGAAATACCCACGGAAGTAAGATAACTCTTCAGGGTGTCATTCTTGAACTCCGTGCCATTGTCACTGTGAATGGTTCTGACTGGCAGTTGAAGACGTACTTGAATGCGCTTGATGAAAGCGATAATCAACTCTGGCGCATCTGACTTGTTGCGAAGAAACTCGAGCCATGTATACCTTGAGTAGTCATCTATCATTACCAACACATATTTCTTTCCGTTGATAGATGTTGTGCGCATTGGGCCACAAAGGTCCATATGAAGAAGTTCCAGTGCAGATGAGGTCGATGATTCAGCTTTGGACTTGAAGGAGCTTCGCTTCATTTTGCCCAACTCACATGCAGAACACAATGAGTCTTTTTCGAACCTCATTTCTGGTAGACCTTTGACCAGACCTTGTCTCTGTAGCTTTGCTATAGATCTGAAATTTTGATGAGACAAGCGTCGATGCCACGTCCACGATTGTGCTTTGGAAGCTTTGGCTAGTAGGCATACTGGACGTGTGGCAGATAGTGTAGGAAAATCTACATAGTATAGATTTCCATGGCGCTCAGACTTGAAGACTTCGTAACCATCTGGATCCTCTAGATAGCAATGAGTTGTTGTGAAGCGGACTTGATATTTCATGTCACAGAAGTGACTGGTACTGAACAGGTTGTGATCAAGTCCTTCAACATATAACACTTTTTGAATCTTCACAACACCATTATCGAGCATTCCATATCCCCTGACGTGGCCTTCGGCTTTAGAATTGGCAAATCTAACTGCTCCGGCAGGCTCCTCCACATAGTTATGCAAGAGGTGCTTGAATCCTGTCATGTGGCGTGAACATCCGGAATCTATTACCCACAATCGACAGGCCTGCAAAAGAGACAATTAGTTTTGCTTAGGTACCCATATCAGGATGGGTCCTTCGCGGTTAGCATCAAGAAACTCAGAAATGTCATCTGGTTTGACTTTCACTCTCCATTCATAACGCGGTTTTGGAACCCATTTCCAATCCATCTTAACATTCAGTTCCTGAAAGTGCTTTTTAGAAGTAGGATTGGCAACTTTAGCTCGATACACTTTGGGTTGTGCAGAAGAATTAGAATTAGAATTAGACTTAAAGCTCAGTTTAGTTGTTCTCTTATTCTGTTTGGACTTTGGAGGGGAGTAGTATGTGAATGAGTTATCCCAACAGTGTTTGCAATATAGATTCTTTCAAGCAAAATTCATAAACTTAGATTTATCAGAACAAACCTTACATCCATGTTTATTAAAAGAATTACTTTTCAAAATAACACTGTCAGAAGTTCAACTATTTGGAATAACAGGTTCACTAGATAGCCTATCATTCTTATTCAAGCTATTGTCTTTATTCTTCTTACTCCTCCCAACTCCATTTCCTTTTATATCTGAAACAGAAACAGGAACCTTGTTAGTCTCTAACTTAGAAGGTGGTTCTTTTCTAGTGCTGGATGAAGTCTCACCCTTCTCAAAAATACTCGGTGGATATTCAGGACAATCAGAGTAAACAACTGTAGGTTTTGCAAGAGCATCAAATTCTGGATTGGTTCTTACCTTCCAGCTTGGATAATTGAACATCTGTTTATCACTTGAAGCATTTTTAAACATAGTAACTTTCAAATCATTGATCTCTATGCAAAGCTCTTGATTTACTTTTAAAGAGTTTTCAAGTTTATGTTTGAGATCAAAGTTTTCATCTTCAACCTCATCAAGAGACTGTTGCAACAAATCAATTTGCTTCATCAATTCAGATGTATTATTATTCACAGAATTTGACCCCTTTAAATCAGAAACCGGATCAGAGTCTGAAGCATTCATCATTTCAGAGAATATCTCTTCAGTCATGGACTCAATAAACTCCGTTTTATCATTTTTAGAACAAGATTCATTCGTGTTAGCAGTTTCTTCTTCAACCTCGTCAACAAGTAAAGGTTTAGAATCAATAGGATTTGAGACTGATGGCATAGTAGATGGATCAACATCCGATTCATACTCATCATATTTGCATGCAGTCTCAGGTAGAACTGTGTTGGTGCTAACTGATTCGTTGGAAGGTGTGGTAAATAGTGATTCAAACTCAGTAAATTCGATCTTTCGAGTCGCATAGCTTTTGTTTAATTCACCATATTGAAAACCAACTGATTTAAAAGGATTTTGAGAATCAGTGTCACCAGACTTGTTCTTTCCCATTTCTTCTTGACCTTTGATCTCAGATAAAGGTGTAGGAGTACTTGCTTCAACAAAAGTTGCACGAATGTCAGCAATGGGTCTGATTGTGGAGCCGAATTTATCAAAATCATATAGATGCTCCGGTGCCTTTTTCAAAATCTCATTAGTTGGCACACCCAAACCTGGTTTTAGTTTATAAAACCTTTCGTCTTGGAGTTTATTGGTCAACAGATTTAAGGTTTGCTCAGTCTGACCTCGTTTCATATTAATGTCCTCCAGTTGCTTAATTTTGGTGTAAGCTTCATTTCTTTCTTTATAACAAACTTCAAATTTTATTTTGAACTCACCTTTTTCAGCATTGATATTCACAAGATCATTTTCTAAATCAGATATTTTGCTTTTCAAATAATCCTTTTCAGCTTTTAAACCGTCTTTTTCCTTTTCTTTTTCGTCCACAACAACTTTCAGCAAAGCGTTTTCATCACGAAAACTCAATATTGATTGTTGTGCATCCAGCTTTGCCATATAAGATACTTGAGTGAAGTGAGATTGCTCCTCGTCATCGGAACTTTGGAACAGCCAGTTCTCTTCTTCGGCCATAAGCACCTTTCCTTCTTCAGCTTTCTTGGCGATGAGTGACTTTCTTACATAATAGTCTGAGTTCTTTACCTTCTTGAATCTGCAGTCTCTGGAGAAGTGCCCAAATTTGCCACAATTGTAGCATCTTCCTGGTTCATCAGCCCTGTCTTCTTTCTTTTCTTCTCTCTTATCTTCTCTTCTGTCTTCTTTTCTCTCTTCTCATCTTTCCTCTCGCCGTCCTTGCCTTGGCTTGTATCTTAATTCAGCCTTCTCTTTCTTGTGACCTTCGTACTTAGGCTTTGAATAAAACTTCTTCTTGCCAAAGGTCTTCTTGAATCTTCGAGTAATAAGAGCCAAGTCCTCAGAGAACTTCTGAATATCTGGATCAGAATCAATCTCCAGTTCTTCATCACTTGAAGCAGAGTCAGAGTCGGTAACTTCAGTAACTAGTGCTTTTGTCACCTTTTTCTTTGACCTTGCGGAAGATACAAAACTTTTGCTGGCTATGAGAGCCACAGAATCCTTCAGTTTATTGGACTCAAGATTGATGGTTCTCACCTCATCCTCGTGCTGAGAAAGAGTGGAGAAAATATCAGTAACGTTTTCCTGAGCCATGTTCTTTGACATCTGATGGTTGATGGCAAAGTTCTTCCATTCTGGATTTAAGTTCTTGATGAACTTATAATTAATCTCAGAAGCAGACTTTGAGATGTTGTTCCTCCGCAGGTCATTGAGAATGATGTTATATCTGTTGTAGGTCTCTAGCAGCGTCTCTCCTTCTTTTGCATGAAACCCCTCGTATGCATTTATGCATATATTCTGCTTAGCTTGGATAGAGGCTTCACTTCCTTCAAACTGTCTGTATAGTTCATCCCAGATTTCCTTTGCAGAGTTCCGACTGTCTACACGGTTGTAGATGTCGTTCGGGATTGCCATGGTCAGATAGATAAGAGCCTCTTCATCTGTCTTGTACTGTTCCTTCTGCTTTTCAGTAAAGTACTGATAAGGTTTAGGAACATATCTGTCTGGGATTTCTGGAGAGGTGTCAGTTGCTGCTTGGCCATCAACTTTGATCATCGGATTGACAGGACCATTGATGATTGATTCCATGTAGTCTCTGTTTTTATGATTCAGAAACTGGACCATTCTCTTCTTCCATTGCTGATATTCATCAGCCATAAGGACTGGCGGTTTGGACTGAGAGCCCATCGATAGAAGCTGGTTCGACATCTTAGCTGTACGGTTAGTAATTAAACTTATCTCTACCAAGACAACCAACTAGATGAGATCGTTAGAATCAAGTGTAAAGACTACACCCAAAAATTTTCAGAAAAATAAATTTCCAAAAATAATCAAATGCAGTCCTCGCACACAGTATAAAGAACTAATATCTATGAATAAAATACTGAAAAATTAAGAAGATTTTGATCAAGAGCAAAACTTTGTCCCCCTTCGCAGACTTAGCACGGGGGTCCCGCTACCCGGTTAGCGGGTGGGGTCAAGGGGCAGCGCCCCTAGAGAAATTTTTTTGACATTTAGATGCCCTATTACAGTTTACAAAAAATCGACTGGGGATGTGCTTCGACCGGTATTGAGTCGAACGGGGTTTTTCTTAGACCGGTACCTTGCTTCGACCGGGATGTTGCTTGTACCGGTACTTTGTTCGACCGGAAGTGTGCTTAGACCGATAATGCTTAGACTGATAGAGGTCTTTGACCGGTAAGGGTCTTCGATCGGGACTTCCTTAGACTGGGGTGAGCTGAGAGTGTACCGGTCGAATGCTAAGGACCGATAAATGGTATTCGACCGGAAGAGTAAGGACCGGTATGGTGCTAAGGACCGATGTAACTCGACCGATATACTCTTAGACCGGTGTAACTCGACCGATATACTCTATGACCGATAGACTATGTTCGACCGAAATAATGTTTGACCGGTATAGATTCGACCGATATTAATTCGACCGGACAAGGTATCGACCGATGTTGATGTGAGTGTATCGGTCGACCGGACAAATGTGAGTACTGGTGTATATAATGACCGATACTATGTTCGACCGATAAAGTGCTATGACCGGTATGTTCTTAACCAGCCCAGAAGACGATGAACATATGCAATAATTGACCCAGAAATCAAACAAAACACAGAAATTGAATCCATAAAACAACCTTTTGTACCCAGAAACATATACCAATCACAGTGCAATGAAAATTATAGATCAATTTCAACTTTTAAGCTTCCGATTTTAAGAACACAGTGACTATATGTATGCGAACCCAGAAACCAAAAATTCAAAAATTCATTCAATTGATGATGTTAACTGCAATTAATCACTCAGATCATGTTCAATAGCATAAAAGGCATCTAATCATATCAATTTTATGCAGAAAAACATAGCAAATCAAGCATTTAATTTTCACACGATGAACACAGTCGATGAACACAGTCGATAAACAGATAAATCGAAAATCTTGATTTTTAGGCTCTGATACCAATTGTTATCCCAGTTTAATCTAGTTGGTAAATAATCAATCAAGCAATCATAGAACACAATAATAATCAAGAGATATATAAATCAGAATAACATACCAATCCCTTGAATAAACAATGAAACCTTGAGTGTTCTTGATACCCTTTGAATACAGAGAAAACTTACTACCTCTCTCTAAACAAAATTATGATAATGATACTAATGAGAGGATTAAACCCTAAAACTAATTAATCAAAACATTAAATACCTAAGCCTTATGGGCTTTAAGCTTAACAGGCTTTTTAATGGGCTTGGGCCCAATAGCTAATAACTATTAAACTATTACAATTTAAACCCTGAACTGTAACTATCAAGTAAATACAGTTTAGACCCTCTAATTTAACTTTGACACAATTGCAGTTTAAACCCTGAACTTTAACTTTAATCTTGAATACAATTATTTGATCCAACAGCTCCAACTGAAATGAAGGAACTCAAAACTCAACTCGATGATTTATTAAAGAAAGGTTTCATTCGAACCAGCGTTTCACCTTGGGGAGCTCCGGTTCTCTTTGTAAAAAAGAAAGACGGTACGATGCGTCTTTGTATTGATTACCGGGAGCTTAATAAAGTAACGATCCGTAACAAGTATCCGTTGCCGAGAATCGACGATCTGTTTAATCAATTACAAGGGGCACAATACTTTTCCAAAATTGATCTTCGATCCGGGTACCATCAACTTCGTATCCGAGATTGTGATATTCCGAAAACCGCATTTAGAACTCGCTATGGGCACTACGAATTCTTAGTAATGCCTTTCGGGCTAACTAATGCTCCAGCGGTCTTTATGGATCTTATGAATCGGGTTTTCAAAGATTATCTCGACGACTTTGTTATCGTGTTTATTGATGACATATTGATATACTCAAAGTCAAGAGAACAACATGATCAACATCTTCACATCGTTTTGGAAACTCTTCGAACGAAAAAGTTATACGCAAAACGTTCCAAATGTGAATTCTGGCTTGATCAAGTGTCTTTTCTTGGACACGTAATTTATGCGGAAGGTGTCAAAGTCGATCCAACGAAAATTGAAACCGTCACTAAATGGCCTCGACCTACGAACGTATCTGAAGTTCGTGGTTTTCTAGGTCTGGCCGGTTATTATAGACGATTCGTTGAAGGATTTTCTAAAATATCTCTACCGTTAACCCGATTACTCCGAAAAGGAGTCAAATTTTACTGGGGTTCCGAACAAGAATCTAGTTTCGAGGAATTGAAGCATCGATTGGTTACCGCACCGATTCTTGTATTACCATCTGGCACCGGAGGTTTTCAAGTTTACAGTGATGCTTCAAAGATAGGTCTCGGTTGTGTTCTTATGCAAAACGGTAGAGTAATCGCATATGCATCACGTCAATTAAAGCCTTATGAGGTCAATTATCCGACTCACGATCTTGAATTGGCTGCGGTTATCTTGGCACTTAAAATTTGGCGTCATTATTTGTACGGTGAAACATGTGAAGTTTTCACCGACCACAAGAGCCTTAAATATATATTTACTCAAAAAGAATTAAATATGCGTCAACGGAGGTGGCTCGAACTTCTAAAGGATTACGATGTTCATATACAATATCATCCGGGTAAGGTTAATGTAGTCGTCGACGCTTTAAGTCGTAAAGATGTGGGACAGGTTTCCTCGTTACTTGTTCCTACAGAGTTAGCTTTGGAGATCGAATGGTTCGGACTGGAAATCTATCCGAGTTCACAAATGGAAATTCTATCGAACCTGATGGTAGAACCGATTCTAATTTCTCGGATAAAAGAAGCCCAACAAGATGACGGTGAATTGTGGGCGAACTTCCAGCAAGCAAAAGAGAATGTTAGTTCGGAATTCAGGATCGATGATGATCACGTGTTGTGGTTTCGGGATCGTCTTTGTGTTCCAAATAACTCGGAGCTTAAAGATCAGATTCTAACCGAAGCTCATAACTCTATGTTTTCCGTTCACCCGGGTACAACAAAAATGTATCGCGACTTACAGACCCATTACTGGTGGGTTGGAATGAAGCGAGATATCACTGATTTTGTAGCTCGTTGTCTCACTTGTCAACAAGTTAAAAATGAACATCAACGTCCGGGTGGTTTTCTCCAATCGTTGAACATTCCCGTGTGGAAATGGGAACACGTAACTATGGATTTTGTAGTCGGAATACCCCGCACGACCTTGAAACATGATGCAATTTGGATAGTGGTTGACCGACTGACGAAATCAGCTCATTTTCTTCCTATCCGACAAACATGGTCAATTGATAAATTGACAGAAGTATTCCAACATGAGATTGTACGTCTCCATGGCACTCCTGTATCAATTACCTCCGATCGAGACCCACGTTTTACATCTCGATTTTGGGAAGGTTTACATAAAGCTTGGGGCACACGTTTGAATTTTAGTACAGCCTTTCATCCGCAAACTGATGGGCAATCTGAACGTACGATTCAAACACTGAAGGATATGCTCCGAGCGTGTGCGATGGAATGGCATGGAAGTTGGGATAGTTATTTGTACCTAATTGAGTTCTCCTATAATAATAGTTGGCAGTCGAGTATTGGTATGGCCCCGTATGAAGCACTTTATGGCCGAAAATGTCGAACACCGACTTGTTGGAATGAAGTTGGGGAACGTATTCTTGAAGGCCCAGAACTGGTACAAGTTACTACCGAGAAGGTCGAAATTGCGCGTCAAATGATGAAAGAGGTTCAGGCTCGTCAAAAGAGCTACGCCGACAAGAGACGCCGACCTATTGAATTCCAACCGGGAGATAAAGTTTTCATGAAGGTTTCCCCAACTAGCGGTATTAGACGTTTCGGTCTCAAAGGAAAGTTAAGCCCGAGATACATTGGTCCCTTTGAAATTCTGGAAAGGGTTGGAGTTGTGGCTTACCGGTTAGCTCTACCGCCGCAATTATCCCATATCCATAATGTGTTCCATGTCTCTTCACTTCGAGGGTACAACTATCATCCCTTACACGTCATTGAATATCCCTTGGAACACATAGAACCTGATCTTTCTTATCGCGAGGAACCTGAAGCGATTATTGATCGTGATGAGAGAGGTACACGAAAGAGAGTGATTCCTTTCGTAAAAGTTCTATGGAAAAATCATTCTGAACGTGAAGCGACGTGGGAAACTGAGGAACACATGCGACGGGAGTACCCCGAGTTCCTTAATCGATGTAAGTTTTCTGTCTAAATTCGATTTCGGGGACAAAATCTTTTTTTAAGGGGGAGAATAATTGTAAGACTCTGTCTTAAAAACGTATAATTATTTTTACCCGAATTGAACCATAATTAAAAATAGCAACCAAAGATAGTTGAGGGGTTAAAACCGTCAATTAACCAAACTATATAATTATATATATATATATATATATATATATATATATAAATTCATAAGAGTAAATTACATATCGTCCCTGTTGTTTTACACCGCCTCGTCTCTCTCTCATCTCTCTCTCTAAACTTTAAAAAAAAAAACTTCTCTCTAAATTATCTTACGATCCGTTGAAGTAATCGACGAAATAATTACATATTCGGAATCTACGCGACGAACCCTTCTTAGAGGTATAAATTTCATCTTAAGTTATTTAAGTTGGTAAGTTAAGGTAGTTGAAGTTGGTTGGTAGATTATGATTATATACTGTAAAGTTATAATCATAAACATGTATAGGAATGTTTGTTTTTGTCAAAATTACAAACGGGTAAAGTTTAGAATCAAACGGTGATATTTGTATCTAGATGTTTAACCGCACACCAAGTGATCGGTTTAATGTCTACGTGAACAAAATCCGTGCTTAAGCTTATAATATAACCATTGAGTTTTAGGTTATGCGATTATTAATAATTGGTGGTTTAAATAGGCAATCGAACGGGTTAAAGTTCGTAGTCGGTCTCGATTAATCACGTGTTACATCTCAATCCGATCAAGGTATGGATTTCAATTCTTTTGCATCGTGGGCAACTATTTGTTGTAGTTGACCCTACAAAAAGGTGGTTCACCACCTTGTGATTGATCAACTGAATGTGATCAACAAATGCGAAATTGTACACACACTTACACATTGATTTTGGTTTATTGAATCAATTGTTTGAACATTTTGATGTTTTATTAAAATGTGTCTCGTATGAGATTGTTTATGAAAAAATGTGAAGTATATAGATTATAATTTCTGTGATCGCCATTTGGGTAAGTGGCACATGTTTAGTTTTCTTTGATTTTAGAAGAACCCAATAAATGGGCACATTATTTGGGATGCCTTCTATGGCGGCTTTGTTGTCATAGTGTCCTGCAGATGATGGTCCACCAGAGTTAACCTATGTGGCTTACGTGAACCCACTCTGGGGGGACTTGGCTGACGTTGTTGGCTCCAGGGCGGATGAATCGATTCTAGAAATTTACCCACAGAATATGTGACCGTGGTTAAATTCACGGGGGATCCGTTGTGTGTGCCCGCATGCCGACCCAGTTCGTGTGGTTTGGCCACCCCACGAACACAACGACCGGAATTGACGGACTTTATTTATATTACGTTTTGAAATTAAAGTGTGAACTGTTCTTGAAATTATTGTCTTTGAAAATTACTGAACATCTCTTTTGTTATGAACTTGAGTTTCAAGAACTTTCATCGAATGAATTTTTAAGTCTTCCGCTTCGTTATTGATGTTTTCATTATTATT